>JBAPLH010001891.1:0-88560 GCA_037897445.1 Ceriops zippeliana | reverse complement strand
ACCCATGGAACATCGATAGCATGAATTCATTCAATTTAACAAACAATGGAGTCCTTGATCTTCAATTTCATTTCTTATTGATATTAATTCTTGCATTAAAAAATAAAGAGTACCTCTCATCATTTCTGGTTAGCAAGGCTACTCTATTGCTTCCAAACAAACTTTTTAACACATTGATCAGGAAATTAACCCATGTAGCTAAACAACCTAGTATATTAATTGAATCAATCAAGTATAAACACCATTAAAAATCTAAATTTATTTACATCCATCAGCGAAACGAGTCATTCATCGTGGTTTGCTTTACGTGCTAATGTGAACTGGTTTAATTCCTAAATAATGAGACAGTCTAATTACCTCATGTGAATCAGGCTCCTTTTGTTGTTACCAGGACCATTTTTCATGCAATAGCCATGAAATTAATTATTGTTTCTTTCTTAATCCCTATGTCCATTATGAAAAAAATGCCCATGGAACATCTATATGATGAATTCATTCAATTTTAACAAACAATGGTGTCCTTGATCTTCAATTTCATTTCTTATTGATATTAATTGTTGAATTCAAAAATAGAGAGTGCCTCCCATCCTTTATGGTTAGCAAGGATGCTCTTTTGATTCCAAACACACTTTTTGACATGTTGATCACGAAAGTAAGACATGTAGCTAAACAACCTAGTATATTAATTGAACAAACAAGTATAAACACCATTAAAACGCTAAATCTATTTAAATCCATCAGCCAAAGGAGTCATTCATCATGGTTTGCATTTCGTACGAAAATTAACTATTTTAATTCATAAATAATGAGTCATTCTAATCACCTGATGTGAGTTAGGCTCCTCTTGTTATCACCAGAACAATTCCACGTAATAACCTGGAAATTAACTTTTGTTTCTTTCTTAATAACTATATTCATTATGAAAAAAATTGCCCATGGAACATCGATAGCATGAATTCATTCAATTTAACAAACAATAGAGTCCTTGATCTTCAATTTCATTTCTTATTGATACTAATTCATCAATTCAAAAATAGAGAGTACCTCCCATCATTTCTGGTTAGCAAGACTGCTCTTTTGATTCCAAACACTCTTTTTGACACATTGATCATGAAATTAACACATGTAGCAAAACAACCAAGTATATTAATTGAATAGACAAGTATAAACACCATTAAAATGCTAAATCTATATAAATCCATCATCCAAAGGAGTCAATCATTATGGTTTGCATTTCATACGAAAATTAACTATTTTAATTCATAAATAATGAGTCATTCTAATCACCTCATGTGAATTAGGCTCCACTTGTTATTACCAGGACAATTCCAAGTAATAACCTCGAAATTAACTTTTGTTTCTTTCTTAAAAACTATATTCATTATGAAAAAAATTGCCCATGGAACATCGATAGGATGAATTCATTCAATTTAATAAACAATAGAGTCCATGTTCTTCAATTTCATTTCTTATTGATACTAATTCTTCAATTCAAAAATAGAGAGTACCTCCCATCATTTCTGGTTAGCAAGACTGCTCTTTTAATTCCAAACACTCTTTTTGACACATTGATCATGAAATTAACACATGTAGCTAAACAACCTAGTATATTAATTGAATCAATCAAGTACAAACACCATTTAAACTCTAAATCTATTTAAATCCATCAGCGAAATGAGTCATTCATCATAGTTTGCATTACGTGCTAATGTGAACTGGTTTAATTCCTAAATAATGAGACATTATAATCACTTCATGTGAATTAGCCTCCTGTTGTTGTTAGCAGGACCATTTTTCATGCAATAGCCATGAAATTAACTATTTTTTGTTTCTTAATACCTATGTCCATTATGAAAAAAATGCCCATGGAACATCTATATGATGAATTCATTCAATTTAACAAACAATGGTGTCCTTGATCTTCAATTTCATTTCTTATTGATATTAATTGTTGAATTCAAAAATAGAGAGTACCTCCCATCATTTATGGTTAGCAAGGATGCTCTTTTGATTCCAAACACACTTTTTGACATATTGATCACGAAAATAACACATGTAGCTAAACAACCTAGTATATTAATTGAACAAACAAGTATAAACACCATTAAAACGCTAAATTTGTTTAAATCCATTAGCCAAAGGAGTCCTTCATCATGGTTTGCATTAAGTACGAAAATTAACCATTTTATTTCATAAATAATGAGTCATTCTAATCACTTCATGTGAGTTAGGCTCCTCTTATTATTACCAGGAAAATTCCAAGTAATAACCTTGACATTAACTTTTGTTTCTTTCTTAATAACTATATTCATTAGGAAAAAAATTGCCCATGGAACATCGATAGGATGAATTCATTCAATTTAACAAACAATAGAGTCCTTGATCTTCAATTTCATTTGTTATTGATACTAATTCTTCCATTCAAAAATAGAGAGTACCTCCCATCATTTCTGGTTAGCATGACTGCTCTTTTGATTCGAAACACTCTTTTTGACACATTGATCATGAAATTAACACATGTAGCTAAACAACCAAGTATATTAATTGAACAGATAAATATAAACACCATTAAAACGCTAAATCTATATAAATCCATCATTCAAAGGAGTCAATCATCATGGTTTGCATTTCGTACAAATATTAACTATTTTAATTCATAAATAATGAGTCATTCTAATCACCTCATGTGAATTACGCTCCTCTTGTTATTACCAAGACAATTCCAAATAATAACCTCGAAATTAACTTTTGTTTCTTTCTTAATAACTATATTCATTATGAAAAAAATTGCCCATGGAACATCAATAGCATGAATTCATTCAATTTAACAAACAATAGAGTCCTTGATCTTCAATTTCATTTCTTATTGATATTAATGCTTCAATTGAAAAATAGACAGTACCTCCCATCATTTCTGGTTAGCATGGCTGATCTTTTGATTCCAAACACTCTTTTTGACACATTGATCATCAAATTAACAAATGTAGCTAAACAACCTAGTATATTAATTGAATCAAACAAGTATAAACACCATTAAAATTCTAAATCCATTTAAATCCATCAGCAAAACGAGTCATTCACAATGGTTTGCATGTCGTGCAAATGTGAACTGATTTAATTCCTAAATAATGAGCCATTCTAATCACTTCATGTGAATTAGGCTCCTTTTGTTGTTACCAGGACCATTTTTCATGCAATGACCATGAAATTAACTATTGTTTCTTCCTTAATGACTATGTCTATTATGAAAAAAAATGCACATGGAATATCTATATGATGAATTAATTCAATTTAACAAACAATGGAGTCCTTGATCTTGAATTTCATTTCTTATCGATATTAGTTGTTGAATTCAAAAATAGATTGTACCTCCCATCATTTCTGGTTAGCAAGGCCGCTCTATTGCTTCCAAACACACTTTTTGACACATTCATTATGAAATTAACACTTGTATCTAAACAATCTAGTATATTAGTTGAATCAAACAAGTATAAACACCATTAAAATTCTAAATCTATTTAAATCCATCAGCAAAACGAGTCATTCATCATGGTTTTGCATTACCGGCAAATGTGAATTGGTTTAATTCATAAATAATATGTCATTCTAATAACCTCATGTGAATTAGGCTCCTCTTGTTGTTACGAGTACCATTTTTCATGAAATAACCATGAAATTAACTATTGTTTCTTTCTTAATAACTATGTCTATTATGAAAAAAATGCCCATGGAACATCAATTTGTTGAATTCATTCAATTTAACAAACAATGGAGTCCTTGATCGTCAATTTCATTTCTTATTGATAGTAATTGTTGAATTAAAAAATAGAGAGTACCTCCCATCATTTCTGGTTAGCAAGGCTGCTCTATTGATTCCAAACACACTTTTTGACACATTGATCATGAAATTAACACATGTAGCTAAACAACCTAGTATATTAATTGAATCAAACAAGTATAAACACCATTAAAATTCTAAATCTATTTAAATCCATCAGCGAAACGAGTCATTCACAATGGTTTGCATGTCGTGCAAATGTGAACTGGTTTAATTCCTAAATAATGAGACATTTTAATCACTTCATGTGAATTAGACTCCTTTTGTTGTTACCAGGACCATTTTTCTTGCAATGACCATGAAATTCACTATTGTTTCTTCCTTAATAACTATGTCCATTATGAAAAAAATGCCCATTGAATATTTATACGATGAATTCATTCAATTTAAAAAACAATGGAGTCCTTGATCTTGAATTTCATTCTTATTGATATTAATTGTTGAATTCAAAAATAGATTGTACCTCCCATCATTTCTGGTTAGCAAGGCCGCTTTATTGCTTCCAAACACACTTTTTGACACATTAATCATGAAATTAACACTTGTAGCTAAATAACCTAGTATATTAGTTGAATCAAACAGGTATAAACACCATTAAAATTCTAAATCTATTTAAATCCATTAGCGAAACGAGTCATTCATCATGGTTTTGCATTACCTGCAAATGTGAACTGGTTTAATTCGTAAATAATGTGTCATTCTAATCACCTCATGTGAATTAGGGTCCTCTTGTTGTTACCAGGACCATTTTTCATGTAATAACCATGAAATTAACTATTGTTTCTTTCTTAATAACTATGTCCATTATGAAGAACATGCCCACGGATCATCCATATGATGAATTCATTCAATATAACAAATAATGGAGTCCTTGATCTTCAATTTCATTTCTTATTGATATTATTTGTTGAATTCAAAAATATAGTGTACCAGCCATCATTTTTGGTTGGCAAGGCAGCTTTTTTGATTCCAAACACACTTTTTGACACATTAATCATGAAATTAACACATGTAGCTAAACAACCTAGTATTTTAATTGAATCAAACAAGTATAAAGACCATTAAAATGTTAAATCTATTTAAATCCATCAGCGAAACGAGTCATTCATCATGGTTTGCGTTTTGTGCAAATGGGAACTGGTTTAATTCCTAAATAATGAGACATTTTAATCACCTCATGTGAATTAGGGTCCTTTTGTTGTTACCAGGACCATTTTTCATGCAATAACCATGAAATTAACCATTGTTTCTTTCTTAATAACTATGTCCATTATGAAAAAAATGCCCATGGAACATCTATATGATGAATTCATTCAATTTAACAAACAATGGAGTCCTTAGTCTTCAATTTCATTTCTTATTGATATTAATTGTTGAATTCAAAAATAAAGTGTACTTCCCATCATTTATGGTTAGCAAGGCTGCTCTATTGATTCCAAACACACTTTTTGACACATTGATCATGAAATTAACACATGTAGCTAAACAACCTTGTATATTAGTTGAATCAAACAAGTATAAACAACATTAAAACTCTAAATCTATTTAAATCCATCAGCTAAACGAGTCATTCATCGTGGTTTGCATTACATGCAAATGTGAACTGGTTTAATTCATAAATATTGAGTCATTCTAATTACCTCATGTGAATTAGGCTCCTCTTGTTGTTACCAGGACAATATAAGCTCGAAATTAACTTTTGTCTCTTTCTTCATAACTATGTTTATTATGAAGAAAATGCCCATGGAACATCTATATATTGAATTCATTCATTTTAACAAACAATGGAGTCCTTGATCTTCAATTTCATTTCTTATTGATATTAATTGTTGAATTCAAAAATAGAGAGTGCCTCCCATCATTTCTGGTTAGCAAGGCTCCTCTTTTGATTCCAAACACACTTTTTGACACATTGATCATGAAATTAACACATGTAGCTAAACAACCTAGTATATTAATTGAACAAACATGTACAAACACCATTAAAATGCCAAATCTATTTAAATCCATCAACGAAAGGAGTCCTTCATCATGGTTTTCATTTTGTACAAATATAAACTATTTTAATTCATAAAAAATGTGTCATTCTAATCACCTCATGTGAATTAGGTTCCTCTTGTGGTTACCAGGACAATTTCGGGCAATAACCTTGAAATTAACTTTTGTTTCTTTCTTAATAACTATATTCATTATGAAAAAAATTGGCCATGGAACATCTATAGGATGAATTCATTCAATTTAAAAAACAATGGAGTCCTTGATCTTTAATTTCTTTTCTTATTGATATTAATTGTTGAATTCAAAAATAGAGTGTATCCCTCATCATTTCTGGTTAGTAAGGTTGCTCTATTGATTCCAAACACTCTTTTTGGCACATTAATCATGAAATTAACACATGTAGCTAAACAACCAAGTATATTAATTGAATCAAACAAGTATAAACACCATTAAAACTCTAAATCTATTTAAATCCATCAGCGCAAACGAGTCATTCATCATGGTTTGCATTGCATGTACAAAGATGTGAATTGGTTTAATTCCTAAATAATGAGACATTCTAATCACCTCATGTGAATTAGGCTCCTTTTGTTGTTACCCGGACCATTTTTCATGCAATAACCATAAATTAACTATTGTTTCTTTCTTAATAACTATGTCCATTATGAAAAAAATGCCCATGGAACATCTATATGATAAATTCATTCAATTTAACAAACATCATGGAGTCCTTGATGTTCAATTTCATTTCTTATTGATATTAATTGTTGAAGTCAAAAATAGAGAGTACCTCCCATCATTTATGGTTAGCAAGGATGCTCTTTTGATTCCAAACATACTTTTTGACACATTGATCATGAAATTAACACATGAAGCTAAACAACCTTGTATATTAATTGAACAAACAAGTATAAACACCATTAAAACGCTAAATCTATTTAAATACATCAGCTAAAGGAGTCATTCATCATGGTTTGCATTTCGTACAAATATTAACTATGTTAATTCATAAAAAATGTTAGTCATTCTAATCACCTCATGTGAATTAGGCTCCTCTTGTTGTTACCAGGACGATTTTCAAGTAATAACCTCGTAATGAACTTTTGTTTGTTTCTTCATAACTATATTCATTATGAAAAAAATTGCCCAAGGAACATTGATAGGATGAATTCATTCAATTTAACAAACAATGGAGTTCTTGACCTTCAATTTCCTTTCTTATTGATATTATTTGTTGAATTCAAAAATAAAGAGTACCTCCCATCATTTCTGGTTAGCCAAGCTACTCTTTTGATCCCAAACTCTCTTTTTAACACATTGATCATGAAATTAACACATGTAGCTAAACGACCTAGTATATTAATTGAATCAAACAAGTATAAACACCATCAAAACTCTAAATCTATTTAAATCCATCAGCGCAACGAGTCATTCATCATGGTTTGCATGTCGTGTAGATGTGAATTGGTTTAATTCCTAAATAATGAGACATTCTAATCACCTCATGTGAAATTAGGCTCCTTTTGTTGTTACCCCACCCGGACCATTTTTTCATGCAATAACCATAAATTAACTATTGTTTCTTTCTTAATAACTATGTCCATTATGAAAAAAATGCCCATGGAACATCTATATGATAAATTCATTCAATTTAACACATGGAGTCCTTGATGTTCAATTTCATTTCTTATTGATATTAATTGTTGAAGTCAAAAATAGAGAGTACCTCCCATCATTTATGGTTAGCAAGGATGCTCTTTTGATTCCAAACATACTTTTTGACACATTGATCATGTAATTAACACATGTAGCTAAACAACCTTGTATATTAATTGAACAAACAAGTATAAAAACCATTAAAAAGCTAAATCTATTTAAATACATCAGCCAAAGGAGTCATTCATCATGGTTTGCATTTCGTACAAATATTAACTATTTTAATTCATAAATAATTAGTCATTCTAATCACCTCACGCGAATTAGGTTCCTCTTGTTGTTACCTGCATAATTTCGAGCAATAACCATGAAATTAACTTTTGTTTCTTTCTTAATAAGTATATTCATTATGAAAAATATTGCCCATGTAACATCTATAGGATGAACTCATTCAATTTAAAAAACAATGGAGTCCTTGATCTTCAATTTCATTTCTTATTGATACTAATTGTTGAATTCAAAAATAGAGTGTACCACTCATCATTTTTGGTTAGCAAGGTTGCTCTATTGATTCCAAATGCTCTTTTGATTCCAAACACACTTTTTGACACATTAATCATGAAATGAACATATGTAGCTAAACAACCAAATATATTATTAAAATCAAACAAGTATAAACACCATTAAAACTCTAAATCTATTTAAATCCATCAGCGAAACGAGTCATTCATCATGGTTTGCATTATGTGCAAATGTGAACAGGTTTAATTCCTAAATAATGAGACATTCCAATCACCTTATGTGAATTAGGCTCCTTTTGTTGTTACCAGGACCATTTTTCATGCAATAACCATGAAATTACATATTGTTTCTTTCTTAATAACTATATTCATTATGAAAACAATGCCCATGGAACATCTCTATGATGAATTCATTCAATTTAACAGACAATGGAGTCCTTGATCTTCAATTTCATTTCTTATTGATATTAATTGTTGAATTCAAAAATAGAGTGTATCTCCCATCATTTCTGGTTAGCAAGGCTGGTCTATTGATTGCAAACACACTTTTTGACACATTAATCATGAAATTAACACATGTAGCTAAACAACCTAGTATATTAATTGAATCAAACAAGTCTAAACACCATTAAAACTCTAAATCTATTTAAATCCATCAGCGAAACGAGTCATTCATCATGGTTTGCATTACATGCAAATGTGAACTGGTTTATTTCCTAAATAATCAGGCATTCTAATCACCTCATGTGAATTAGGCTCCTTTTGTTGTTACCAGGACCATTTTTCATGCAATAACCACGAAATTAACTATTGTTTCTTTCTTAATAACTATGTCCATTATGAAAAAAATGCCCATGGAACGTCAATAGGATGAATTCATTCAATTTAACAAACAATGGAGTCCTTGATCTTTAATTTCATTTCTTATTGATATTAATTGTTGAATTCAAAAAGAGAGAGTAGCTCCCATCATTTCTGGTTAGCAAGGCTCCTCTTTTGATTCCAAACACACTTTTTGACACATTGATCATGAAATTAACACATGTAGCTAAACAACCTTGTATATTAATTGAACAAACAAGTATAAAAACCATTAAAAAGCTAAATCTATTTAAATACATCAGCCAAAGGAGTCATTCATCATAGTTTGCATTTCGTACAAATATTAACTATTTTAATTCATAAAAAATGAGTCATTCTAATGACCTTATGTGAATTAGGCTCCTCTTGTTGTTACCAGGACAATATCATGCAATAACCTCAAAATTAACTATTGTTTCTTTCATAATAACTATATCCATTATGAAAAAAATGCCCATGGAATATCTATATGATGCGTTCATTCAATTTAACAAACAATGGAGTCCTTGATCTTCAATTTCATTTCTTATTGATATTAATTGATGAATTGAAAAATAGAGAGTACCTCCCATCATTTCAGGTTAGCAAGGCTCCTTTTTTTATTCCAAACACACTTTTCGATACATTGATCATGAAATTAACAAATGTAGCTAAACAACTTAGTATATTAATTGAACAAACGAGTATAAACACCATTAAAACTCTAAATCTATTTAAATAGATTAGCGAAACGAGTCATTCATCATGGTTTTCATTTCGTACAAATATAAACTATTTTAATTCATAAATAATGAGTCATTCTAACACCTCATGTGAATTAGGCTCCTCTTGTTTTTTACCAGGACAATTTCAAGCAATAACCATGAAATTAACTTTTGTTTCTTTCTTAATAATTGTGTTCATTATGAAAAAAATGCCGATGGAACATCTATATATTGAAATCATTCAATTTAACAAACAATGGAGTCCTTCATCTTCAATTTCATTTCTTATTGATATTAATTGTTGAATTCAAAAATAGAGAGTACCTCCCATCATTTTTTGTTAGCAAGGCTCCTCTTTTGATTCCAAACACACTTTTTGACACATTGATCATGAAATTAACACATGTAGCTAAACAACCTTGTATATTAATTGAACAAACAAGTATAAACACCGTTAAAACGCTAAATCTATTTAAATACATTAGCCAAAGGAGTCATTCATCATGGTTTGCATTTCGTACAAATATTAACTATGTTAATTCATAAAAAATGAGTCATTCAAATCACCTCATGTGAATTAGGCTCCTCTTGTTACCAGGACAATTTCAAGCAATAACCTCAAAATTAACTTTTGTTTATTTCTTCATAACTATATTCATTATGAAAAAAATTGCCCATGGAATATTGATAGGATGAATTCATTCAATTTAACAAACAATGGAGTCCTTGACCTTCAATTTCATTTCTTATTGATATTATTTGTTGTATTGAAAAATAAAGAGTACCTCCCATCATTTTTAGTTAGCCAAGCTACTCTTTTGATCCCAAACTCTCTTTTTGACACATTGATCATGAAATTAACACATGTAGCTAAACGACCTAGTATATTAATTGAATCAAACAAGTATAAACACCATTAAAACTCTAAATCTATTTAAATCCATCAGCGCAACGAGTCATTCATTGTGGTTTGCATGTCGTGCAAATGTGAATTGGTTTAATTCCTAAATAATGAGACATTCTAATCACCTCATGTGTGAATTAGCCTCCTTTTGTTGTTACCAAGGACCATTTTTTCATGCAATAACCATAAATTAACTATTGTTTCTTTCTTAATAACTATGTCCATTATGAAAAAAATGCCCATGGAACATCTATATGATAAATTCATTCAATTTAACAAACAATGGAGTCCTTCATCTTCAATTTCATTTCTTATTGATATTAATTGTTGAATTCAAAAATAGAGAGTACCTCCCATCATTTCTGCTTAGCAAGGGGCTCCTCTTTTGATTCCAAACACACTTTTTGACACATTGATCATGAAATTAACACATGTAGCTAAACAACCTCGTATATTAATTGAACAAACAAGTATAAACACCATTAAAACGCTAAATCTATTTAAATACATCAGCCAAAGGAGTCATTCATCATGGTTTGCATTTCGTACAAATATTAACTATGTTAATTCATAAAAAATTAGTCATTCTAATCACCTCATGTGAATTAGGCTCCTCTTGTTGTTACCAGGACGATTTCAAGTAATAACCTCGTAATGAACTTTTGTTTGTTTCTTCATAACTATATTCATTATGAAAAAAATTGCCCAAGGAACATTGATAGGATGAATTCATTCAATTTAACAAACAATGGAGTTCTTGACCTTCAATTTCCTTTCTTATTGATATTATTTGTTGAATTCAAAAATAAAGAGTACCTCCCATCATTTCTGGTTAGCCAAGCTACTCTTTTGATCCCAAACTCTCTTTTTAACACATTGATCATGAAATTAACACATGTAGCTAAACGACCTAGTATATTAATTGAATCAAACAAGTATAAACACCATCAAAACTCTAAATCTATTTAAATCCATCAGCGCAACGAGTCATTCATCATGGTTTGCATGTCGTGTAGATGTGAATTGGTTTAATTCCTAAATAATGAGACATTCTAATCACCTCATGTGAATTAGGCTCCTTTTGTTGTTACCCGGACCATTTTTCATGCAATAACCATAAATTAACTATTGTTTCTTTCTTAATAACTATGTCCATTATGAAAAAAATGCCCATGGAACATCTATATGATAAATTCATTCAATTTAACACATGGAGTCCTTGATGTTCAATTTCATTTCTTATTGATATTAATTGTTGAAGTCAAAAATAGAGAGTACCTCCCATCATTTATGGTTAGCAAGGATGCTCTTTTGATTCCAAACATACTTTTTGACACATTGATCATGTAATTAACACATGTAGCTAAACAACCTTGTATATTAATTGAACAAACAAGTATAAAAACCATTAAAAAGCTAAATCTATTTAAATACATCAGCCAAAGGAGTCATTCATCATGGTTTGCATTTCGTACAAATATTAACTATTTTAATTCATAAATAATTAGTCATTCTAATCACCTCACGCGAATTAGGTTCCTCTTGTTGTTACCTGCATAATTTCGAGCAATAACCATGAAATTAACTTTTGTTTCTTTCTTAATAAGTATATTCATTATGAAAAATATTGCCCATGTAACATCTATAGGATGAACTCATTCAATTTAAAAAACAATGGAGTCCTTGATCTTCAATTTCATTTCTTATTGATACTAATTGTTGAATTCAAAAATAGAGTGTACCACTCATCATTTTTTGGTTAGCAAGGTTGCTCTATTGATTCCAAATGCTCTTTTGATTCCAAACACACTTTTTGACACATTAATCATGAAATGAACATATGTAGCTAAACAACCAAATATATTATTTGAATCAAACAAGTATAAAAACACCATTAAAACTCTAAATCTATTTAAATCCATCAGCGAAACGAGTCATTCATCATGGTTTTGCATTATGTGCAAATGTGAACAGGTTTTAATTCCTAAATAATGAGACATTCCAATCACCTTATGTGAATTAGGCTCCTTTTGTTGTTACCAGGACCATTTTTCATGCAATAACCATGAAATTACATATTGTTTCTTTCTTAATAACTATATTCATTATGAAAAAACAATGCCCATGGAACATCTCTATGATGAATTCATTCAATTTAACAGACAATGGAGTCCTTGATCTTCAATTTCATTTCTTATTGATATTAATTGTTGAATTCAAAAATAGAGTGTATCTCCCATCATTTCTGGTTAGCAAGGCTGGTCTATTGATTGCAAACACACTTTTTGACACATTTAATCATGAAATTAACACATGTAGCTAAACAACCTAGTATATATAATTGAATCAAACAAGTCTAAACACACCATTAAAACTCTAAATCTATTTAAATCCATCAGCGAAACGAGTCATTCATCATGGTTTGCATTTACATGCAAATGTGAACTGGTTTTATTTTCCTAAATAATCAGGCATTCTAATCACCTCATGTGAATTAGGCTCCTTTTGTTGTTACCAGGACCATTTTTCATGCAATAACCACGAAATTAACTATTGTTTCTTTCTTAATAACTATGTCCATTATGAAAAAAATGCCCATGGAACGTCAATAGGATGAATTCATTCAATTTAACAAACAATGGAGTCCTTGATCTTTAATTTCATTTCTTATTGATATTAATTGTTGAATTCAAAAAGAGAGAGTAGCTCCCATCATTTCTGGTTAGCAAGGCTCCTCTTTTGATTCCAAACACACTTTTTGACACATTGATCATGAAATTAACACATGTAGCTAAACAACCTTGTATATTAATTGAACAAACAAGTATAAAAACCATTAAAAAGCTAAATCTATTTAAATACATCAGCCAAAGGAGTCATTCATCATAGTTTGCATTTCGTACAAATATTAACTATTTTAATTCATAAAAAATGAGTCATTCTAATGACCTTATGTGAATTAGGCTCCTCTTGTTGTTACCAGGACAATATCATGCAATAACCTCAAAATTAACTATTATTTCTTTCATAATAACTATATCCATTATGAAAAAAATGCCCATGGAATATCTATATGATGCGTTCATTCAATTTAACAAACAATGGAGTCCTTGATCTTCAATTTCATTTCTTATTGATATTAATTGATGAATTGAAAAATAGAGAGTACCTCCCATCATTTCAGGTTAGCAAGGCTCCTTTTTTTATTCCAAACACACTTTTCGATACATTGATCATGAAATTAACAAATGTAGCTAAACAACTTAGTATATTAATTGAACAAACGAGTATAAACACCATTAAAACTCTAAATCTATTTAAATAGATTAGCGAAACGAGTCATTCATCATGGTTTTCATTTCGTACAAATATAAACTATTTTAATTCATAAATAATGAGTCATTCTAACACCTCATGTGAATTAGGCTCCTCTTGTTTTTTACCAGGACAATTTCAAGCAATAACCATGAAATTAACTTTTGTTTCTTTCTTAATAATTGTGTTCATTATGAAAAAAATGCCGATGGAACATCTATATATTGAAATCATTCAATTTAACAAACAATGGAGTCCTTCATCTTCAATTTCATTTCTTATTGATATTAATTGTTGAATTCAAAAATAGAGAGTACCTCCCATCATTTTTTGTTAGCAAGGCTCCTCTTTTGATTCCAAACACACTTTTTGACACATTGATCATGAAATTAACACATGTAGCTAAACAACCTTGTATATTAATTGAACAAACAAGTATAAACACCGTTAAAACGCTAAATCTATTTAAATACATTAGCCAAAGGAGTCATTCATCATGGTTTGCATTTCGTACAAATATTAACTATGTTAATTCATAAAAAATGAGTCATTCAAATCACCTCATGTGAATTAGGCTCCTCTTGTTACCAGGACAATTTCAAGCAATAACCTCAAAATTAACTTTTGTTTATTTCTTCATAACTATATTCATTATGAAAAAAATTGCCCATGGAAATATTGATAGGATGAATTCATTCAATTTAACAAACAATGGAGTCCTTGACCTTCAATTTCATTTTCTTATTGATATTATTTGTTGTATTGAAAAATAAAGAGTACCTCCCATCATTTTTAGTTAGCCAAGCTACTCTTTTGATCCCAAACTCTCTTTTTGACACATTGATCATGAAATTAACACATGTAGCTAAACGACCTAGTATATTAATTGAATCAAACAAGTATAAACACCATTAAAACTCTAAATCTATTTAAATCCATCAGCGCAACGAGTCATTCATTGTGGTTTGCATGTCGTGCAAATGTGAATTGGTTTAATTCCTAAATAATGAGACATTCTAATCACCTCATGTGAATTAGCCTCCTTTTGTTGTTACCAAGACCATTTTTCATGCAATAACCATAAATTAACTATTGTTTCTTTCTTAATAACTATGTCCATTATGAAAAAAATGCCCATGGAACATCTATATGATAAATTCATTCAATTTAACAAACAATGGAGTCCTTCATCTTCAATTTCATTTCTTATTGATATTAATTGTTGAATTCAAAAATAGAGAGTACCTCCCATCATTTCTGCTTAGCAAGGGGCTCCTCTTTTGATTCCAAACACACTTTTTGACACATTGATCATGAAATTAACACATGTAGCTAAACAACCTCGTATATTAATTGAACAAACAAGTATAAACACCATTAAAACGCTAAATCTATTTAAATACATCAGCCAATGGAGTCATTCATCATGGTTTGCATGTCGTACAAATATTAACTATTTTAATTCATAAAAAATGAGTCATTCTAATCACCTCATGTGAATTAGGCTCCTCTTGTTGTTACCAGGACAATTTCAAGCAATAACCTTGAAATTAACTATTGTTTCTTTCTTAATAACTATATCCATTATTAAAAAAATGCCCATGGAATATCTCTATGATGAGTTCATTCAATTTAACAAACAATGGAATCCTTGATCTTCAATTTCATTTCTTATTGATATTAATTGATGAATTCAAGAATAGAGAGTGTCTCCCATCATTTCAGGTTAGCAAGGCTCCTCTTTTGATTCTAAACACACTTTTCGATACATTGATCATGAAATTAACACATGTAGCTAAACAACTTAGTATATTAATTGAACAAACAACTATAAACACCATTAAAATGCTAAATCTATTTAAATCCATAAGCCAAAGGAGTCATTCATCATGGTTTTCATTTCGTACAAATATAAACTATTTTAATTCATAAAAAATGATTCATTCTAACACCTCATGTGAATTAGGCTCCTCTTGTTGTTACCAGGACAATTTCAAGCAATAACCTCGAAATTAACTATTGTTTCTTTCTTAATAACTATATCCATTATGAAAAAAATGCCCATGGAATATCTATATGATGAGTTCATTCAATTTAACAAACAATGGAGTCCTTGATCTTCAATTTCATTTCTTAGTGATATTAATTGATGAATTCAAAAATAGAGAGTGCCTCCCATCATTTCAAGTTAGCAAGGCTCCTCTTTTGATTCCAAACACACTTTTCGATACATTGATCATGAAATTAACACATGTAGCTAAACAACTTAGTATATTAATTGAACAAACAAGTATAAACACCATTAAAATGCTAAATCTATTTAAATCCATCAACCAAAGGAGTCATTCATCATGGTTTTCATTTCGTACAAATATAAACTATTTTAATTCATAAATAATGAGTCATTCTAATCACCTCATGTGAATTAGGCTCCTCTTGTTGTTACCAGGAAAATTTTAAGCAATAACCATGAAATTAACTTTTGTTTCTTTCTTAATAACTATGTTCATTATGAAGAAAATGCCCATGGAACATCTATATATTGAACTCATTTAATTTAACAAACAATGGAGTCCTTGATCTTCAATTTCATTTCTTATTGATATTAATTGTTGAATTCAAAAATAGAGAGTACCTCCCATCATTTCTGGTTAGCAAGGCTCCTCTTTTGATTCCAAACACACTTTTTGACACATTGATCATGAAATTAACACATGTAGCTAAACAACCTTGTATATTAATTGAATCAAACAAGTATAAGCACCATTAAAACAATAAATCTATTTAAATCCATCAGCGAAATGAGTCATTCATCATGGTTTGCATTACGTGCAAATGTTAACTTGTTTAATTCCTAAATAATGAGACATTCTCATCACCTCATGTGAATTAGGCTCTTTCTGTTGTTACTAGGACCATTTTTCATGCAATAGCCATGAAATTAACACATGTAGCTAAACAACCTAGTATATTAATTGAATCAAACAAGTCTAAACACCATTAAAACTCTAAATCTATTTAAATCCATCAGCGAAACGAGTCATTCATCATGGTTTGCATTACATGCAAATGTGAACTGGTTTATTTCCTAAATAATCAGGCATTCTAATCACCTCATGTGAATTAGGCTCCTTTTGTTGTTACCAGGACCATTTTTCATGCAATAACCACGAAATTAACTATTGTTTCTTTCTTAATAACTATGTCCATTATGAAAAAAATGCCCATGGAACGTCAATAGCATGAATTCATTCAATTTAACAAACAATGGAGTCCTTGATTTTCAATTTCATTTCTTATTGATATTAATTGTTGAATTCAAAAATAGAGTGGAACTCCCATCATTTCTGGTTAGCAAGGGGCTCCTCTTTTGATTCCAAACACACTTTTTGACACATTGATAATGAAATTAAACATGTAGCTAAACAACCTAGTATATTAATTGAATCAAACAAGTATAAACACCATTAAAACTCTAAATCTATTTAAATCCATTAGTGAAACGAGTCATTCATCATGGTTTGCAATACATGCAAATGTGAAATGGTTTAATTCCTAAATAATGAGACATTCTAATCACCTCATGTGAATTAGGCTCCTTATGTTGTTACTAGGACCATTTTTCATGCAATAGCCATGAAATTAACTATTGTTTCTTTCTTAATAACTATGTCCATTATGAAAAAAATGCCCATGGAACATCTATACGATGAATTCATTCAATTTAACAAACAATGGAGCCCTTGATCTTCAATTTCATTTCTTATTGATATTAATTGTGGAATTCAAAAATAGAGAGTACCTCCCATCATTTCTGGTTAGCAAGGCTCCTCTTTTGATTCCAAACACACTTTTTGACACATTGATCATGTAATTAACACATGCAGCCAAACAACCTTGTATATTAATTGAATCAAACAAGTATAAGCACCATTAAAACACTAAATCTATTTAAATCCATCAGCGAAATGAGTCATTCATCATGGTTTGCATTACGTGCAAATGTGAACTGGTTTAATTCCTAAATAATGAGACATTCTAATCACCTCATGTGAAGTAGGCTCATTTTGTTGTTACCAGGACCATTTTTCATGCAATAACCATGAAATTAACTATTGTTTCTTTCTTAATAACTATATCCATTATGAAAACAATGCCCATGGAACATCTATATGATGAATTCATTCAATTTAACAAACAATGGAGTCCTTGATCTTCAATTTCATTTCTTATTGATATTAATTGTTGAATTCAAAAATAGAGTGTACCTGCCATCATTTCTGGTTAGCAAGGGGCTCCTCTTTTGATTCCAAACACACTTTTTGACACATTGATAATGAAATTAACACATGTAGCTAAACAACCTAGTATATTAATTGAATCAAACAAGTATAAACACCATTAAAACTCCAAATCTATTTAAATCCATTAGTGAAACGAGTCATTCATCATGGTTTGCAATACATGCAAATGTGAAATGGTTTAATTCCTAAATAATGAGACATTCTAATCACCTCATGTGAATTAGGCTCCTTTTGATGTTACCAGGACCATTTTTCATGCACTAACCATGAAATTAACTATTGTTTCTTTCTTAATAACTATGTCCATTATGAAAAAAATGCCCATGGAACATCTATACGATGAATTCATTCAATTTAACAAACAATGGAGCCCTTGATCTTCAATTTCATTTCTTATTGATATTAATTGTTGAATTCAAAAATAGAGAGTACCTCCCATCATTTCTGGTTAGCAAGGCTCCTCTTTTGATTCCAAACACACTTTTTGACACGTTGATCATGTAATTAACACATGCAGTCAAACAACCTTGTATATTAATTGAATCAAACAAGTATAAGCACCATTAAAACACTAAATCTATTTAAATCCATCAGCAAAATGAGTCATTCATCATGGTTTGCATTACGTGCAAATGTGAACTGGTTTAATTCCTAAATAATGAGACATTCTAATCACCTCATGTGAAGTAGGCTCATTTTGTTGTTACCAGGACCATTTTTCATGCAATAACCATGAAATTAACTATTGTTTCTTTCTTAATAACTATATCCATTATGAAAACAATGCCCATGGAACATCTATAGGATGAATTCATTCAATTTAACAAACAATGGAGTCCTTGATCTTCAATTTCATTTCTTATTGATATTAATTGTTGAATTCAAAAATAGAGTGTACCTGCCATCATTTCTGGTTAGCAAGGGGCTCCTCTTTTGATTCCAAACACACTTTTTGACACATTGATAATGAAATTAACACATGTAGTTAAACAACCTAGTATATTAATTGAATCAAACAAGTATAAACACCATTAAAACTCTAAATCTATTTAAATCCATTAATGAAACGAGTCATTCATCATGGTTTGCAATACATGCAAATGTGAAATGGTTTAATTCCTAAATAATGAGACATTCTAATCACCTCATGTGAATTAGGCTCCTTTTGATGTTACGAGGACCATTTTTCATGCAATAACCATCAAAATTAACTATTGTTTCTTTCTTAATAACTATGTCCATTATGAAAAAAATGCCCATGGAACATCTATACGATGAATTCATTCAATTTAACAAACAATGTAGCCCTTGATCTTCAATTTCATTTCTTATTGATATTAATTGTTGAATTCAAAAATAGAGAGTACCTCCCATCATTTCTGGTTAGCAAGGCTCCTCTTTTGATTCCAAACACACTTTTTGACACATTGATCATGTAATTAACACATGCAGCCAAACAACATTGTATATTAATTGAATCAAACAAGTATAAGCACCATTAAAACACTAAATCTATTTAAATCCATCAGCGAAATGAGTCATTCATCATGGTTTGCATTACGTGAAAATGTGAACTGGTTTAATTCCTAAATAATGAGACATTCTAATCACCTCATGTGAAGTAGGCTCATTTTGTTGTTACCAGGACCATTTTTCATGTAATAACCATGAAATTAACTATTGTTTCTTTCTTAATAACTATATCCATTATGAAAACAATGCCCATGGAACATCTATATGATGAATTCATTCAATTTAACAAACAATGGAGTCCTTGATTTTCAATTTCATTTCTTATTGATATTAATTGTTGAATTCAAAAATAGAGTGGAACTCCCATCATTTCTGGTTAGCAAGGGGCTCCTCTTTTGATTCCAAACACACTTTTTGACACATTGATAATGAAATTAACACATGTAACTAAACAACCTAGTATATTAATTGAATCAAACAAGTATAAACACCATTAAAACTCTAAATCTATTTAAATCCATTAGTGAAACGAGTCATTCATCATGGTTTGCAATACATGCAAATGTGAAATGGTTTAATTCCTAAATAATGAGACATTCTAATCACCTCATGTGAATTAGGCTCCTTTTGATGTTACCAAGACCATTTTTCATGCAATAACCATCAAAATTAACTATTGTTTCTTTCTTAATAACTATGTCCATTATGAAAAAAATGCCCATGGAACATCTATACGATGAATTCATTCAATTTAACAAACAATGTAGCCCTTGATCTTCAATTTCATTTCTTATTGATATTAATTGTTGAATTCAAAAATAGAGAGTACCTCCCATCATTTCTGGTTAGCAAGGCTCCTCTTTTGATTCCAAACACACTTTTTGACACATTGATCATGTAATTAACACATGCAGCCAAACAACCTTGTATATTAATTGAATCAAACAAGTATAAGCACCATTAAAACACTAAATCTATTTAAATCCATCAGCGAAATGAGTCATTCATCATGGTTTGCATTACGTGCAAATGTGAACTGGTTTAATTCCTAAATAATGAGACATTCTAATCACCTCATGTGAAGTAGGCTCATTTTGTTGTTACCAGGACCATTTTTCATGCAATAACCATGAAATTAACTATTGTTTCTTTCTTAATAACTATATCCATTATGAAAACAATGCCCATGGAACATCTATATGATGAATTCATTCAATTTAACAAACAATGGAGTCCTTGATTTTCAATTTCATTTCTTATTGATATTAATTGTTGAATTCAAAAATAGAGTGTACCTCCCATCATTTCTGGTTAGCAAGGGGCTCCTCTTTTGATTCCAAACACACTTTTTGACACATTGATAATGAAATTAACACATGTAACTAAACAACCTAGTATATTAATTGAATCAAACAAGTATAAACACCATTAAAACTCTAAATCTATTTAAATCCATTAGTGAAACAAGTCATTCATCATGGTTTGCAATACATGCAAATGTGAAATGGTTTAATTCCTAAATAATGAGACATTCTAATCACCTCATGTGAATTAGGCTCCTTATGTTGTTACTAGGACCATTTTTCATGCAATAGCCATGAAATTAACTATTGTTTCTTTCTTAATAACTATGTCCATTATGAAAAAAATGCCCATGGAACATCTATACGATGAATTCATTCAATTTAACAAACAATGGAGCCCTTGATCTTCAATTTCATTTCTTATTGATATTAATTGTTGTAATTCAAAAATAGAGAGTACCTCCCATCATTTCTGGTTAGCAAGGCCTCCTCTTTTGATTCCAAACACACTTTTTGACACATTGATCATGAAATTAACACATGTAGCTAAACAAACTTGTATATTAATTGAATCAAACAAGTATAAGCACCATTAAAACACTAAATCTATTTAAATCCATCAGCGAAATGAGTCATTCATCATGGTTTGCATTACGTGCAAATGTGAACTGGTTTAATTCCTAAATAATGAGACATTCTAATCACCTCATGTGAATTAGGCTCCTTTTGTTGTTACTAGGACCATTTTTCATGCAATAACCATGAAATTAACTATTGTTTCTTTCTTAATAACTATATCCATTATGAAAAAAATGCCCATGGAACATCTATATGATGAATTCATTCAATTTAACAAACAATGGAGTCCTTGATCTTCAATTTCATTTCTTATTGATATTAATTGTTGAATTCAAAAATAGAGTGTACCTGCCATCATTTCTGGTTAGCAAGGGGCTCCTCTTTTGATTCCAAACACACTTTTTGACACATTGATAATGAAATTAACACATGTAGCTAAACAACCTAGTATATTAATTGAATCAAACAAGTATAAACACCATGAAAACTCTAAATCTATTTAAATCCATTAGTGAAACGAGTCATTCATCATGGTTTGCAATACATGCAAATGTGAAATGGTTTAATTCCTAAATAATGAGACATTCTAATCACCTCATGTGAATTAGGCTCCTTATGTTGTTACTAGGACCATTTTTCATGCAATAGCCATGAAATTAACTATTGTTTCTTTCTTAATAACTATGTCCATTACGAAAAAAAATGCCCATGGAACATCTATATGATGAATTCATTCAATTTAACAAACAATGGAGCCCTTGATCTTCAATTTCATTTCTTATTGATATTAATTGTTGAATTCAAAAATAGAGAGTACCTCCCATCATTTTTGGTTAGCAAGGCTCCTCTTTTGATTCCAAATACATTTTTTGACACATTGATCATGTAATTAACACATGCAGCCAAACAACCTTGCATATTAATTGAATCAAACAAGTATAAGCACCATTAAAACACTAAATCTATTTAAATCCATCAGCGAAATGAGTCATTCATCATGGTTTGCATTACGTGCAAATGTGAACTGGTTTAATTCCTAAAATAATGAGACATTCTAATCACCTCATGTGAATTAGGCTCATTTTGTTGTTACCAGGGACCATTTTTCATGCAATAACCATGAAATTAACTATTGTTTCTTTCTTAATAACTATATCCATTATGAAAACAATGCCCATGGAACATCTATATGATGAATTCATTCAATTTAACAAACAATGGAGTCCTTGATTTTCAATTTCATTTCTTATTGATATTAATTGTTGAATTCAAAAATAGAGTGGAACTCCCATCATTTCTGGTTAGCAAGGGGCTCCTCTTTTGATTCCAAACACACTTTTTGACACATTGATAATGAAATTAATACATGTAGCTAAACAACCTAGTATATTAATTGAATCAAACAAGTATAAACACCATTAAAACTCTAAATCTATTTAAATCCATTAGTGAAACAAGTCATTCATCATGGTTTGCAATACATGCAAATGTGAAATGGTTTTAATTCCTAAAAATAATGAGACATTCTAATCACCTCATGTGAATTAGGCTCCTTATGTTGTTACTAGGACCATTTTTCATGCAATAGCCATGAAATTAACTATTGTTTCTTTCTTAATAACTATGTCCATTATGAAAAAAATGCCCATGGAACATCTATACGATGAATTCATTCAATTTAAGAAACAATGGAGCCCTTGATCTTCAATTTCATTTCTTATTGATATTAATTGTTGAATTCAAAAATAGAGAGTACCTCCCATCATTTCTGGTTAGCAAGGCTCCTCTTTTGATTCCAAACACACTTTTTGACACATTGATAATGAAATTAACATATGTAGCTAAACAACCTTGTATATTAATTGAATCAAACAAGTATAAGCACCATTAAAACACTAAATCTATTTAAATCCATCAGCGAAATGAGTCATTCATCATGGTTTGCATTACGTGCAAATGTGAACTGGTTTAATTCCTAAATTATGAGACATTCTAATCACCTCATGTGAATTAGGCTCCTTATGTTGTTACTAGGACCATTTTTCATGCAATAGCCATGAAATTAACTATTGTTTCTTTCTTAATAATTATGTACATTATGAAAAAAATGCCCATGGAATATCTATATGATGAGTTCATTCAATTTAACAAACAATGGAGTCCTTGATCTTCAATTTCATTTCTTATTGATATTAATTGTTGAATTCAGAAATAGAGAGTACCTCCCATCATTTCTGGTTAGCAAGGGGCTCCTCTTTTGATTCCAAAGACACTTTTTGACACATTGATAATGAAATTAACACATGTAGCTAAACAACCTAGTATATTAATTGAATCAAACAAGTATAAACACCATTAAAACTCTAAATCTATTTAAATCCATTAGTGAAACGAGTCATTCATCATGGTTTGCAATACATGCAAATGTGAACTGGTTTAATTCCTAAATAATGAGACATTCTAATCACCTCATGTGAATTAGGCTCCTTATGTTGTTACTAGGACCATTTTTCATGCAATAGCCATGAAATTGACTATTGTTTCTTTCTTAATAACTATGTCCATTATGAAAAAAATGCCCATGGAACATCTATACGATGAATTCATTCAATTTAACAAACAATGGAGCCCTTGATCTTCAATTTCATTTCTTATTGATATTAATTGTTGAATTCAAAAATAGAGAGTACCTCCCATCATTTCTGGTTAGCAAGGCTCCTCTTTTGATTCCAAACACACTTTTTGACACATTGATAATGAAATTAACATATGTAGCTAAACAACCTTGTATATTAATTGAATCAAACAAGTATAAGCACCATTAAAACACTAAATCTATTTAAATCCATCAGCGAAATGAGTCATTCATCATGGTTTGCATTACGTGCAAATGTGAACTGGTTTAATTCCTAAATTATGAGACATTCTAATCACCTCATGTGAATTAGGCTCCTTATGTTGTTACTAGGACCATTTTTCATGCAATAGCCATGAAATTAACTATTGTTTCTTTCTTAATAACTATGTCCATTATGAAAAAAATGCCCATGGAACATCTATACGATGAATTCATTCAATTTAACAAACAATGGAGTCCTTGATCTTCAATTTCATTTCTTATTGATATTAATTGTGGAATTCAAAAATAGAGAGAGTACCTCCCATCATTTCTGGTTAGCAAGGCTCCTCTTTTGATTCCAAACACACTTTTTGACACATTGATCATGTAATTAACACATGTAGCTAAACAACCTTGTATATTAATTGAATCAAACAAGTATAAAACACCATTAAAACACTAAATCTATTTAAATCCATCAGTGAAACGAGTCATTTCATCATGGTTTGCAATACATGCAAATGTGAAATGGTTTAATTCCTAAATAATGAGACATTCTAATCACCTCATGTGAATTAGGCTCCTTATGTTGTTACTAGGACCATTTTTCATGCAATAGCCATGAAATTAACTATTGTTTCTTTCTTAATAACTATGTCCATTATGAAAAAAATGCCCATGGAATATCTATATGATGAATTCATTCAATTTAACAAACAATGGAGTCCTTGATCTTCAATTTCATTTCTTATTGATATTAATTGTTGAATTCAAAAATAGAGAGTACCTCCCATCATTTCTGGTTAGCAAGGGGCTCCTCTTTTGATTCCAAACACACTTTTTGACACATTGATAATGAAATTAACACATGTAGCTAAACAACCTAGTATATTAATTGAATCAAACAAGTATAAACACCATTAAAACTCTAAATCTATTTAAATCCATCAGCGAAACGAGTCATTCATCATGGTTTGCATTACGTGCAAATGTGAACTGGTTTAATTCCTAAATAATGAGACATTCTAATCACCTCATGTGAATTAGGCTCCTTATGTTGTTACTAGGACCATTTTTCATGCAATAGCCATGAAATTAACTATTGTTTCTTTCTTAATAACTATGTCCATTTATGAAAAAAATGCCCCATGGAACATCTATACGATGAATTCATTCAATTTAACAAACAATGGAGCCCTTGATCTTCAATTTCATTTCTTATTGATATTAATTGTGGAATTCAAAAATAGAGAGTACCTCCCATCATTTCTGGTTAGCAAGGCTCCTCTTTTGATTCCAAACACACTTTTTGACACATTGATCATGTAATTAACACATGTAGCCAAACAACCTTGTATATTAATTGAATCAAACAAGTATAAGCACCATTAAAACACTAAATCTATTTAAATCCATCAGCGAAATGAGTCATTCATCATGGTTTGCATTACGTGCAAATGTGAACTGATTTAATTCCTAAATTATGAGACATTCTAATCACCTCATGTGAATTAGGCTCCTTATGTTGTTACTAGGACCATTTTTCATGCAATAGCCATGAAATTAACTATTGTTTCTTTCTTAATAATTATGTACATTATGAAAAAAATGCCCATGGAATATCTATATGATGAGTTCATTCAATTTAACAAACAATGGAGTCCTTGATCTTCAATTTCATTTCTTATTGATATTAATTGTTGAATTCAAAAATAGAGTGTACCTCCCATCATTTCTGGTTAGCAAGGGGCTCCACTTTTGATTCCAAACACACTTTTTGACACATTGATAATGAAATTAACACATGTAGCTAAACAACCTAGTATATTAATTGAATCAAACAAGTATAAACACCATTAAAACTCTAAATCTATTTAAATCTATTAGTGAAACAAGTCATTCATCATGGTTTGCAATACATGCAAAAGTGAACTGGTTTAATTCCTAAATAATGAGACATTCTAATCACCTCATGTGAATTAGGCTCCTTTTGTTGTTTCCAGGACCATTTTCCATGCAATAACCATGAAATTAACTATTGTTTCTTTCTTAATAACTAGGTCCATTATGAAAAAAATGTCCACAGAATATCTATATGATGAATTCATTCAATTTAACAAACAATGGAGTCCTTGATCTTGAATTTCATTTCTTATTGACACTAATTGTTTAATTAAAAAATAGAGAGTACCTCCCATCATTTCTGGTTAGCAAGGCTCCTCTTTTGATTCCAAACACACTTTTTGACACATTGATCATGAAATTCACACATGTAGCTAAACAACCTTGTATATTAATTGAACAAACAAGTATAAACACCATTAAAACGCTAAATCTATTTAAATACATCAGCCAAAGGAGTCATTCATCATGGTTTGCATGTTGTACAAATATTAACTATTTTCATTCATAAAAAATGAGTCATTCTAGACACCTCATATGAATTAGGCTCCACTGGTTGTTACCAGGACAATTTCAAGCAATAACCTCGAAATTAACTTTCGTTTCCTTCTTAATAACTATATTCATTATGAAAAAAATTGCCCATGGAACATCGATAGGATGAATTCATTCAATTTAACAAATAATGGAGTCCATGATCTTAAATTTCATTTCGTATTGATATTAATTCTTCCATTCAAAAATAGAGAGTACCTCCCATCATTTCTGGATAGCCAGGCTGCTCTTTTGATCCCAAACACTCTTTTTGACACATTAATCATGAAATTAACACATGTAGCTAAACCACCTAGTATATTAATTGAATCAAACTAGTATAAACACCATTAAAAGTCAAAATCTATTTAAATCCAACAGCGAAACGAGTCATTCATCATGGTTTGCATTACGTGCAAATGTGAACTAATTTAATTCCTAAATAATGAGACATTCTAATCACCTCATGAGAATTAGGCTCCTTTTGTTGTTACCAGGACCATTTTTCATGCAATAACCATGAAATTAACTATTGTTTCTTTCTTAATAACTATGTCCATTATGAAAAAAATGCCCATGGAATATCTATATGATGAATTCATTCAATTTAACAAACAATGGAGTCCTTGATCTTGAATTTCATTTGATGTTGATATTAATTGTTGAATTCAAAAATAAAGTGTACCTCCCATCATTTCTGGTTAGCAAGGCTGGTCTATTGATTGCAAACACACTTTTTGACACATTAATCATGAAATTAACACATGTAGCTAAACAACCTAGTATATTAATTGAATCAAACAAGTATAAGCACCATTAAAACTCTAAATATATTTAAATCCATTAGTGAAACGAGTCATTCATCATGGTTTGCATTACGTGCAAATGTGAAATGGTTTAATTCATAAATAATGAGACATTCTAATCACCTCATGTGAATTAGGCTCCTTATGTTGTTACTACCACCATTTTTCATGCAATAGCCATGAAATTAACTATTGTTTCTTTCTTAATAACTATGTCCATTATGGAAAAAATGCCCATGGAATATCTATATGATGAGTTCATTCAATTTCACAAACAATGGAGTCCTTGATCTTGTATTTCATTTCTTATTGATATTAATTATTGAATTCAAAAATAGAGTGTACCTCCCATCATTTCTGGTTAGCAAGGCTGGTCTATTGATTGCAAACACACTTTTTAACACATAAATCATGAAATTAACACATGTAGCTAAACAACCTAGTATATTAATTGAATCAAAAGAGTATAAACACCATTAAAACTCTAAATCTATTTAAATTCATTAGCGAAACGAGTCATTCATCATGGTTTGCATTACGTGCAAATTTGAAATGGTTTAATTCATAAATAATGAGTCATTCTAATCACCTCATGTGAATTAGGCTCCTCTTCTTGTTACCAGGACAATTTCAAGCAATAACCATGAAATTAACTTTTGTTTCTTTCTTAATATCTATGTTCATTATGAAGAAAATTCCCATGGAACATCTATACATTGAATTCATTCATTTTAACAAACAATGGAGTCCTTGATCTTGAATTTCATTTCTTATTGATATTAATTGTTGACTTCAAAAAATAGAGAGTACCTCCCATCATTTCTGGTTAGCAAGGGGCTCCTCTTTTGATTCCAAACACACTTTTTGACACATTGATGATGAAATTAACACATGTAGCTAAACAACCTTGCATATTAATTGAACAAACAAGTATAAACACCATTAAAATGCTAAATCTATTAAAATACATCAGCCAAAGGACTCATTCATCATGGTTTGCATTTAGTACAAATATTAACTATTTTAATTCATAAAAAATGAGTGATTCTAATCACCTCATGTGAATTAGGCTCCTCTTGTTGTTACCAGGACAATTTCAAGCAATAACCTCGAAATTAACTATTGTTTCTTTCTTAATAACTATATCCATTATGAAAAAAATGCCCATGGAATATCTATATGATGAGTTCATTCAATTTAACAAACAATGGAGTCCTTGATCTTTAATTTCATTTCTTATTGATATTAATTGTTGAATTCAAAAATAGAGTGTACCTCCCATCATTTCTGGTTAGCAAGGCTCCTCTTTTGATTCAAACACACTTTTTGACACATTGATCATGAAATTAACACATGTAGCTAAACAACCTTAGTATATTAATTGAACAAACAAGTATAAAAAACACCATTAAAAATGCTAAATCTATTTAAATCCATCAGCCAAAGGAGTCATTCATCATGGTTTGCATTTCGTACAAATATTAACTATTTTAATTCATAAAAAAATGAGTCATTCTAATCACCTCATGTGAATTAGGCTCCTCTTGTTGTTACCAGGACAATTTCAAGCAATAACCTCGAAATTAACTTTTGTTTCTTTCTTAATAACTATATTCCATTATGAAAAAAATGCCCATGGAACATCCATATATGAATTCATTCAATTTAACAAACAATGGAGTCCTTGATCTTCAATTTCATTTCTTATTGATATTAATTGTTGAATTCAAAAATAGAGAGTACCTCCCATCATTTCTGGTTAGCAAGGCTACCTCTTTTGATTCCAAACACACTTTTTGACACATTGATAATGAAATTAACACATGTAGCTAAACAACCTTGTATATATTAATGAAATCAAACAAGTATAAGCACCATTAAAACACTAAATCTATTTAAATCCATTAGCGAAATGATTCATTCATCATGGTTTGCATTACGTGCAAATGTGAACTGGTTTAATTCCTAAGTTATGAGACATTCTAATCACCTCATGTGAATTAGGCTCCTTATGTTGTTAATAGGACCATTTTTTCATGCAATAACCATGAAATTAACTATTGTTTCTTTCTTAATAACTATATTCCATTATGAAAAAAATGCCCATGGAATATCTATATGATGAGTTCATTCAATTGAACAAACAATGGAGTCCTTGATCTTGAATTTCATTTCTTTATGATATTAACTATTGACTTCAAAAATAGAGAGTACCTCCCATCATTTCTGGCTAGCAAGGGGCTCCTCTTTTGATTCCAAACACACTTTTTGACACATTGATGATGAAATTAACACATGTAGCTAAACAACCTTGCATATTAATTGAATAAACCAAGTATAAACACCATTAAAATGCTAAATCTATTAAAATACATCAGCCAAAGGACTCATTCATCATAGTTTGAATTTAGTACAAATATTAACTATTTTAATTCATAAAAAATGAGTGATTCTAATCACCTCATGTGAATTAGGCTCCTCTTGTTGTTACCAGGACAATTTCAAGCAATAACCTCGAAATTAACTATTGTTTCTTTCTTAATAACTATATCCATTATGAAAAAAATGCCCATGGAATATCTATATGATGAGTTCATTCAATTTAACAAACAATGGAGTCCTTGATCTTGAATTTCATTTCTTATTGATATTAATTGTTCAATTAAAAAATAGAGAGTACCTCCCATCATTTCTGGTTAGCAAGGCTCCTCTTTTTATCCCAAAGACACTTTTTGACACATTGATCATGAAATTAACACATGTAGCTAAACAACCTTGTATATTAATTGAACAAACAAGTATAAAACACCATTAAAAACGCTAAATCTATTTAAATACATCAGCCAAAGGAGTCATTCATCATGGTTTGCATTTAGTACAAATATTAACTATTTTAATTCATAAAAAATGAGTTATTCTAATCACCTCATGTGAATTAGGCTCCTCTTGTTGTTACCTGGACAATTTCAAGCAATAACCTCGAAATTAACTTTTGTTTCATTCTTCATAACTATATTCATTATGAAAAAAAAATTGCCCATGGAACATTGATAGGATGAATTCATTCAATTTAACAAACCATGGAGTCCTTGACCTTCAATTTCATTTCTTATTGATATTATTTGTTGAATTCAAAAAGAAAGAGTACCTCCAATCATTTCTGGTTAGCCAAGCTACTCTTTTGATCCCAAACTCTCTTTTTAACACATTGATCATGAAATTAACACATGTAGCTAAACGACCTAGTATATTAATTGAATCAAACAAGTATAAACACCATTAAAACTCTAAATCTATTTAAATCCATCAGCGCAACGAGTCATTCATCATGGTTTGCATGTCGTGCAAATGTGAACTGGTTTAATTCCTAAATAATGAGACATTCTAATCACCTCATGTGAATTAGGCTGCTTTTGTTGTTACCAGGACCATTTTTCATGCAATAACCATGAAATTAACTATTGTTTCTTTCTTAATAACTATGTCCATTATGAAAAAAATGCCCATGGAACATCTATATGATAAATTCATTCAATTTAACAAACAATGGAGTCCTTGATGTTCAATTTCATTTCTTATTGATATTAATTGTTGAATTCAAAAATAGAGAGTACCTCCCATCATTTATGGTTAGCAAGGATGCTCTTTTGATTCCAAACACACTTTTTGACACATTCATCATGTAATTAACACATGTAGCTAAACAACCTTGTATATTAATTGAACAAAGAAGTATAAACACCATTAAAATGCGAAATTTATTTTAATCCATCAGCCAAAGGAGTCATTCATCATGGTTTTCATTTTGTACAAATATAAGCTATTTTAATTCATAAATAATGAGTCATTCTAATCACCTCATGTGAATTAGGTTCCTCTTGTTGTTACCAGGATAATTTTGTGCAATAACCATGAAATTAACTTTTATTTCTTTCTTAATAACTATATTCATTATGAAAAATATTGCCCATGGAACATCTATAGGATGAAATCATTCAATTTTTAAAACAATAGAGTCCTTGATCTTCAATTTCATTTCTTATTGATATTAATTGTTGAATTCAAAAATAGAGTGTACCACTCATCATTTCTGGTTAGCAAGGTTGCTCTATTGATTCCAAACGCTCTTTTCATTCCAAACACACTTTTTGACACATTAATCATGAAATTAACGTATGTAGCTAAACAACCAAATATATTATTAAAATCAAACAAGTATAAACACCATTAAAACTCTAAATCTATTTAAATCCATCAGCGAAAAAGGAGTCATTCATCATGGTTTGCATTACGTGCAAATGTGAACAGGTTTAATTCCTAAATAATGAGACATTCTAATCACCTCATGTGAATTAGGCTCCTTTTGTTGTTACCAGGACCATTTTCTATGCAATAACCATGAAATTAACTATTGTTTCTTTCTTAATAACTATATCCATTATGAAAACAATGCCCATGGAACATCTATATGATGAATTCATTCAATTTAACAAAAAATGGAGTCCTTGATCTTCAATTTCATTTCTTGTTGATATTAATTGTTGAATTCAAAAATAGAGTGTACCTCCCATCATTTCTGGTTAGCAAGGCTGGTCTATTGATTGCAAACACACTTTTTGACACATTAATCATGAAATTAACACATGTAGCTAAGCAACCTAGTATATTAATTGAATCAAACAGGTCTAAACACCATTAAAAATCTAAATCTATTTAAATCCATCAGCGAAACGAGTCATTCATCATGGTTTGCATTACGTGCAAATGTGAACTGGTTTAATTCCTAAATAATTAGGCATTCTAATCACCTCATGTGAATTATGCTCCTTTTGTTGTTTCCAGGACCATTTTTCATGCAATAACCACGAAATTAAGTATTGTTTCTTTCTTAATAACTATGTCCATTATGAAAAAAATGCCCATGGAACATCTATACGATGAATTCATTCAATTTAATAAACAATGGAGTCCTTGATCTTGAATTTCATTTGATGTTGATATTAATTGTTGAATTCAAAAATAGAGTGTACCTCCCATCATTTCTGGATACCAAGGCTGGTCTATTGATTGCAAACACACTTTTTGACACATTAATCATGAAATTAACACATGTAGCTAAACAACCTAGTATATTAATTGAATCAAACAAGTTTAAACACCATTAAAACTCTAAATCTATTTAAATCCATCAGCGAAACGAGTCATTCATCATGGTTTGCATTACGTGCAAATGTGAACTGGTTTAATTCCTAAATAATTAGGCATTCCAATCACCTCATGTGAATTATGCTCCTTTTGTTGTTTCCAGGACCATTTTTCATGCAATAACCACGAAATTAACTATTGTTTCTTTCTTAATAACTATGTCCATTATGAAAAAAATGCCCATGGAACATCTATACGATGAATTCATTCAATTTAACAAACAATGGAGTCCTTCATCTTTAATTTCATTTCTTATTGATATTAATTCTTGAATTAAAAAATAGTGAGTAGCTCCCTTTTTTTCTGGTTCGCAAGGCTCCTCTTTTCATTCCAAACACACGTTTTGACACTTTGATCATGAAATTAACACATGTACCTAAACAACCTTGTATATTAATTGAACAAACAAGTATAAACACCATTAAAATGCTAAATATATTTAAAGCTTCAGCCAAAGGAGTCATTCATCATGGTTTGCATTTCGTACAAATATTAACTATTTTCATTCATAAAAAATGAGTCATTCAAGACACCTCATGTGAATTAGGCTCCACTGGTTGTTACTAGGACCATTTTCATGCAATAACCATGAAATTAACTATTGTTTTTTTGTTAATAACTATGTCCATTATGAAAAAAATGCTCGTGGAACATCTATACGATGAATTCATTCAATTTAACAAACAATGGAGCCCTTGATCTTCAATTTCATTTCTTATTGATATTAATTGTTGAATTCAAAATAGAGAGTACCTCCCATCATTTCTGGTTAGCAAGGCTCCTCTTTTGATTCCAAACACACTTTTTGACACATTGATCATGAAATTAACACATGTAGCTAAACAACCTTGTATATTAATTGAACAAACAAGTATAAACACCATTAAAACGCTAAATCTATTTAAATACATCAGCCAAAGGAGTCATTCATCATGGTTTGCATTTTGTACAAATATTAACTATTTTCATTCATAAAAAATGAGTCATTCTAGACACCTCATATGAATTAGGCTCCACTGGTTGTTACCAGGACAATTTCAAGCAATAACCTCGAAATTAACTTTTATTTCTTTCTTAATAACTATATTCATTATGAAAAAAATTGCCCATGGAACATCGATAGGATGAATTCATTCAATTTAAAAAATAATGGAGTCCATGATCTTCAATTTCATTTCGTGTTGATATTAATTCTTCAATTCAAAAATAGAGAGTACCTCCCATCATTTCTGGTTAGCCAGGCTGCTCTTTTGATCCCAAAAACTTTTTTTGACACATTGATCATGAAATTAACACATGTAGCTAAACCACCTAGTATATTAATTGAATCAAACTAGTATAAACACCATTAAAACTCGAAATCTATTTAAATCCAACAGCGAAACGAGTCATTCATCATGGTTTGCATTACGTGCAAATGTGAACTAGTTTAATTCCTAAATAATGAGACATTCTAATCACCTCATGAGATTTAGGCTCCTTTTGTTGTTACCAGGACCATTTTTCATGCAATAACCATGAAATTTACTATTGTTTCTTTCTTAATAACTATGTCCATTATGAAAAAAATGCCCATGGAATATCTATATGATGAATTCATTCAATTTAACAAACAATGGAGTCCTTGATCTTGAATTTCATTTGATGTTGATATTAATTGTTGAATTCAAAAATAAAGTGTACCTCCCATCATTTCAGGTTAGCAAGGTTGGCCTATTGATTGCGAACACAATTTTTGACACATTAATCATGAAATTAACACATGTAGCTAAACAACCTAGTATGTTAATTGAATCAAACAAGTATAAACACCATTAAAACTCTAAGTCTATTTAAATCCATTAGTGAAACGAGTCATTCATCATGGTTTGCATTACGTGCAAATGTGAAATGGTTTAATTCATAAATAATGAGTCATTCTAATCACCTCATGTGAATTAGGCTCCTCTTGTTGTTACCAGGCCAATTTCAAGCAATAACCATGCAATTAACTTTTGTTTCTTTCTTAATATCAATGTTCATTATGAAGAAAATGCCCATGGAAAATCTATATATTGAATTCATTCAATTTAACAAACAATGGAGTCCTTGATCTTCAATTTCATTTCTTATTGATATTAATTGTTGAATTAAAAAATAGAGAGTACCTCCCATCATTTCTGGTTAGCAAGGGGCTCTTCTTTTGATTCCAAACACACTTTTTGACACATTGATCATAAAATTAACACATGTAGCTAAACAACCTTGTATATTAATTGAACAAACAAGTATAAACACCATTAAAATGCTAAATCTATTTAAATACATGAGCCAAAGGAGTCATTCATCATGGTTTGCATTTCGTACAAATATTAAATATTTTAATTTATTAAAAATGAGTCATTCTAATCACCTTATGTGAATTAGGCTCCTTTTGTTGTTACCAGGACAATTTCAAGCAATAACCTCGAAATTAACTATTGTTTCTTTCTTAATAACTATATCCGTTATGAAAAAAATGCCCATAGAATATCTATATGATGAGTTCATTCAATTTAACAAACAATGGAGTCCTTGATCTTCAATTTCATTTCTTATTGATATTAATTGTTGAATTAAAAAATAGAGAGTACCTCCCATCATTTCTGGTTAGCAAGGGGCTCTTCTTTTGATTCCAAACACACTTTTTGACACATTGATCATAAAATTAACACATGTAGCTAAACAACCTTGTATATTAATTGAACAAACAAGTATAAACACCATTAAAATGCTAAATCTATTTAAATCCATCTGCCAAAGGAGTCATTCATCATGGTTTTCATTTCGTACAAATATAAACTATTTTAATTAATAAAAAATGAGTCATTCTAACACCTCATGTGAATTAGGCTCCTCTTGTTGTCACCAGGATAATTTCAAGCAATAACCTCGAAATTAACTATTGTTTCTTTCTTAATAACTATATCCATTATGAAAACAATGCCCATAGAATATCTATATGATGAGTTCATTCAATTTAACAAACAATGGAGTCCTTGATCTTCAATTTCATTTCTTATTGATATTAATTGATGAATTCAAAAATAGAGAGTACCTGTCATCATTTCAGGTTAGCAAGGCTCCTCTTTTGATTCCAAACACACTTTTCGATACATTGATCATGAAATTAACACATGTAGCTAAACAACTTAGTATATTAATTGAACAAACAAGTATAAACACCATTAAAATGCTAAATCTATTTAAATCCATCAGCCAAAGGAGTCATTCATCATGGTTTTCATTTCGTACAAATATTAACTATTTTAATTCATAAAAAATGAGTCATTCTAACACGTCATGTGAATTAGGCTCCTCTTGTTGTCACCAGGATAATTTCAAGCAATAACCTCGAAATTAACTATTGTTTCTTTCTTAATAACTATATCCATTATGAAAACAATGCCCATAGAATATCTATATGATGAGTTCATTCAATTTAACAAACAATGGAGTCCTTGATCTTCAATTTCATTTCTTATTGATATTAATTGATGAATTCAAAAATAGAGAGTACCTGTCATCATTTCAGGTTAGCAAGGCTCCTCTTTTGATTCCAAACACACTTTTCGATACATTGATCATGAAATTAACACATGTAGCTAAACAACTTAGTATATTAATTGAACAAACAAGTATAAACACCATTAAAACGCTAAATCTATTTAAATACATTAGCCAAAGGAGTCATTCATCATGGTTTTCATTTCGTACAAATATTAACTATTTTCATTCATAAAAATGAGTCATTCTAGACACCTTATGTGAATTAGGCTCCACTGGTTGTTAATAGGACCATTTTCATGCAATAACCATGAAATTAACTATTGTTTCTTTCTTAATAACTATGTCCATTATGAAAAAATGCCCATGGAACATCTATACGATGAATTCATTCAATTTAACAAACAATGGAGCCCTTGATCTTCAATTTCATTTCTTATTGATATTAATTGTTGAATTTAAAAACAGAGAGTACCTCCCATCATTTCTGGTTAGCAAGGCTCCTCTTTTGATTCCAAACACACTTTTTGACACATTAATCATGAAATTAACACATGTAGCTAAACAACCTTGTATATTAATTGAACAAACAAGTATAAACACCATTAAAATGCTAAATCTATTTAAATACATCAGCCAAAGGAGTCATTCATCATGGTTTGCATTTCGTACAAATATTAACTATTTTAATTCATAAAAAATGAGTCATTCTAATCACCTCATGTGAATTAGGCTCCTCTTGTCGTTACCAAGACAATTTCAAGCAATAACCTCGAAATTAACTTTTGTTTCTTCTTAATAACTATATTCATTATGAAAAAAATTGCCTATGGAACATCGATAGGATGAAGTCATTCAATTTAACAAACAATGGAGTCCTTGATCTTGAATTTCATTTCTTATTGACATTAATTGTTCAATTAAAAAATAGAGAGTACCTCCCTTCATTTCTGGTTAGCAAGGCTCCTCTTTTTATTCCAAAGACACTTTTTGAGACATTGATCATGAAATTAACACATGTAACTAAACAACCTTGTATATTAATTGAACAAACAAGTATAAACACCATTAAAATGCTAAATCTATTTAAATACATTAGCCAAAAGAGTCATTCATCATGGTTTGCATTTCGTACAAATATTAACTATTTTAATTTATAAAAAATGAGTCATTCTAACCACCTTATGTGAATTAGTCTCCTTTTTTTGTTACCAGGACAATTTCAAGCAATAACCTCGAAATTAACTATTGTTTCTTTCTTAATAACTATATCCATTATGAAAAAAATGCCCATGGAATATCTATATGATGAGTTCATTCAATTTAACAAACAATGGAGTCCTTGATCTTCAATTTCATTTCTTATTGATATTAATTGATGAATTCAAAAATAGAGAGTACCTCCCATCATTTCAGGTTAGCAAGGCTCCTCTTTTGATTCCAAACACACTTTTCGATACATTGATCATGAAATTAACACATGTAGCTAAACAACTTAGTATATTAATTGAACAAACAAGTATAAACACCATTAAAATGCTAAATCTATTTAAATCCATCAGCCAAAGGAGTCATTCATCATGGTTTTTTCATTTCGTACAAATATTAAACTATTTTAATTCATAAAAAATGAGTCATTCTAAACACCTCATGTGAATTAGGCTCCTCTTGTTGTTACCAGGACCATTTTCAAGCAATAACCTTGAAATTAACTATTATTTCTTTCTTAATAACTATATCCATTATGAAAAAAATGCCCATGGAATATCTATATGATGAGTTCATTCAATTTAACAAACAATGGAGTCCTTGATCTTCAATTTCATTTCTTATTGATATTAATTGATGAATTCAAAAATAGAGAGTGCCTCCCATCATTTCAGGTTAGCAAGGCTCCTCTTTTGATTCCAAACACACTTTTCGATACATTGATCATGAAATTAACACATGTAGCTAAACAACTTAGTATATTAATTGAACAAACAAGTATAAACACCATTAAAACGCTAAATCTATTTAAATACATTAGCCAAAGGAGTCATTCATCATGGTTTTCATTTCGTACAAATATTAACTATTTTCATTCATAAAAAATGAGTCATTCTAGACACCTTATGTGAATTAGGCTCCACTGTTTGTTAATAGGATAGGACCATTTTCATGCAATAACCATGAAATTAACTATTGTTTCTTTCTTAATAAATACTATGTCCATTATGAAAAAAAATGCCCATGGAACATCTATACGATGAATTCATTCAATTTAACAAAACATGGAGTCCTTGATCTTCAATTTCATTTCTTATTGATATTTAATTGTTGAATTTAAAAACAGAGAGTACCTCCCATCATTTCTGGTTAGCAAGGCTCCTCTTTTGATTCCAAACACACTTTTTGACACATTAATCATGAAATTAACACATGTAGCTAAACAACCTTATATATTAATTGAACAAACAAGTATAAACACCATTAAAACGCTAAATCTATTTAAATACATCAGCCAAAGGAGTCATCATCATGGTTTGCATTTCGTACAAATATTAACTATTTTAATTCATAAAAAAATGAGTCATTCTAATCACCTCATGTGAATTAGGCTCCTCTTGTCGTTACCAAGACAATTTCAAGCAATAACCTCGAAATTAACTTTTGTTTCTTTCTTAATAACTATATTCGTTATGAAAAAAATTGCCTATGGAACATCGATAGGATGAAGTCATTCAATTTAACAAACAATGGAGTCCTTGATCTTGAATTTCATTTCTTATTGACATTAATTGTTCAATTAAAAAATAGAGAGTACCTCCCTTCATTTCTGGTTAGCAAGGCTCCTCTTTTTATTCCAAAGCGACACTTTTTGAGACATTGATCATGAAATTAACACATGTAACTAAACAACCTTGTATATTAATTGAACAAACAAGTATAAACACCATTAAAATGCTAAATCTATTTAAATACATTAGCCAAAAGAGTCATTCATCATGGTTTGCATTTCGTACAAATATTAACTATTTTAATTTATAAAAAATGAGTCATTCTAACCACCTTATGTGAATTAGTCTCCTTTTTTTGTTACCAGGACAATTTCAAGCAATAACCTCGAAATTAACTATTGTTTCTTTCTTAATAACTATATCCATTATGAAAAAAATGCCCATGGAATATCTATATGATGAGTTCATTCAATTTAACAAACAATGGAGTCCTTGATCTTCAATTTCATTTCTTATTGATATTAATTGATGAATTCAAAAATAGAGAGTACCTCCCATCATTTCAGGTTAGCAAGGCTCCTCTTTTGATTCCAAACACACTTTTCGATACATTGATCATGAAATTAACACATGTAGCTAAACAACTTAGTATATTAATTGAACAAACAAGTATAAACACCATTAAAATGCTAAATCTATTTAAATCCATCTGCCAAAGGAGTCATTCATCATGGTTTTCATTTCGTACAAATATAAACTATTTTAATTAATAAAAAATGAGTCATTCTAACACCTCATGTGAATTAGGCTCCTCTTGTTGTTGTTACCAGGACCATTTTTCATTCAATAACCATGAAATTAACTATTGTTTCTTTCTTAATAACTATGTCCATTATGAAAAAAATGCCCATGGAATATCTATATGATGAATTCATTCAATTTAACAAACAATGGAGTCCCTTGATCTTCAATTTCATTTCTTATTGATATTAATTGTTGAATTCAAAAAATAGAGAGTACCTCCCATCATTTCTGGTTAGCAAGGCTTCTCTTTTGATTCCAAACACACACTTTTTGACACATTGATCATGAAATTAACACATGTAGCTAAACAACCTTGTATATTAATTGTACAAACAAGTATGAACACCATTAAAACGCTAAATCTATTTAAATACATCAGCCAAAGGAATCATTCATCATGGTTTGCATTTTGTACAAATATTAACTATTTTCATTCATAAAAAATGAGTCATTCTAGACACCTCATATGAATTAGGCTCCACTTGTTGTTACCAGGACAATTTTCAAGCAATAACCATGAAATTAACTATTGTTTCTTTGTTAATAACTATATTCATTATGAAAAAAATTGCCCATGGAACATCGATAGGATGAATTCATTCAATTTAACAAATAATGGAGTCCATGATCTTAAATTTCATTTCGTATTGATATTAATTCTTCCATTCAAAAATATAGAGAGTACCTCCCATCATTTCTGGTTAGCAAGGCTGCTCTTTTGATCCCAAACACTCTTTTTGACACATTAATCATGAAATTAACACATGTAGCTAAACCACCTAGTATATTAATTGAATCAAACTAGTATAAACACCATTAAAACTCTAAATCTATTTAAATCCATTAGTGAAACGTGTCATTCATCATGGTTTGCATTACGTGCAAATGTGAAATGGTTTAATTCATAAATAATGAGTCATTCTAATCACCTCATGTGAATTAGGCTCCTCTTGTTGTTACCAAGACAATTTCAAGCAATAACCTCGAAATTAACTTTTGTTTCTTTCTTAATAACTATATTCGTTATAAAAAAAATTGCCTATGGAACATCGATAGGATGAAGTCATTCAATTTAACAAACAATGGAGTCCTTGATCTTGAATTTCATTTCTTATTGACATTAATTGTTCAATTAAAAAATAGAGAGAACCTCCCATCATTTCTGGTTAGCAAGGCTCCTCTTTTTATTCCAAAGACACTTTTTGACACATTGATCATGAAATTAACACATGTAGCTAAACAACCTTGTATATTAATTGAACAAACAAGTATAAACACCATTAAAACGCTAAATCTATTTAAATACATCAGCCAAAGGAGTCATTCATCATGGTTTGCATTTCGTACAAATATTAACTATGTTAATTCATAAAAAATGACTCATTCTAATCACCTCATGTGAATTAGGCTCCTCTTGTTGTTACCAGGACAATTTCAAGCAATAACCATGAAATTAACTTTTTTTTCTTTCTTAATAACTGTGTTCATTATGAAAAAAATGCCGATGGAACATCTATATATTGAATTCATTCAATTTAACAAACAATGGAGTCCTTGAACTTCAATATCATTTCTTATTGATATTAATTGTTGAATTCAAAAATAGAGAGTACCTCCCATCATTTCTGGTTAGCAAGGCTCCTCTTTTGATTTCAAACACACTTTTTGACACATTGATCATGAAATTAACACATGTGGCTAAACAACCTTGTATATTAATTGAACAAACATGTATAAACACCATTAAAACGCTAAATCTATTTAAATACATCAGCCAAAGGAGCCATTCATCATGGTTTGCATTTCGTACAAATATTAACTATGTTAATTCATAAAAAATGAGTCATTCTTATCACCTCATGTGAATTAGGCTCCTCTTGTTGTTACCAGGACAATTTCGAGCAATAACCCTCGAAAATTAACTTTTGTTTCTTTCTTCATAACTATATTCATTATGAAAAAAATTGCCCATGGAATATTGATAGGATGAATTCATTCAATTTAACAAACAATGGAGTCCTTGACCTTCAATTTCATTTCTTATTGATATTATTTGTTGAATTCAAAAATAAAGAGTACCTCCCATCATTTCTAGTTAGCCAAGCTACTCTTTTGATCCCAAATTCTCTTTTTGACACATTGATCATGAAATTAACACATGTAGCTAAACGACCTAGTATATTAATTGAATCAAACAAGTATAAACACCATTAAAACTCTAAATCTATTTAAATCCATCAGCGCAACGAGTCATTCATCATGGTTTGCATGTCGTGCAAATGTGAACTGGTTTAATTCCTAAATAATGAGACATTCTAATCACCTCATGTGAATTAGGCTCCTTTTGTTGTTACCAGGACCATTTTTCATGCAATAACCATGAAATTAACTATTGTTTCTTTCTTAATAACTATGTCCATTATGAAAAAAATTCCCATCGAACATCTATATGATAAATTCATTCAATTTAACAAACAATGGAGTCCTTGATGTTCAATTTCATTTCTTATTGATATTAATTGTTGAATTCAAAAATAGATAGTACCTCCCATCATTTCTTGTTAGCAAGGCTCCTCTTTTGATTCCAAACACACTTTTTGACACATTGATCATGAAATTAACACATGTAGCCAAAGAACCTTGTATATTAATTGAATCAAACATGTATAAGCACCATTAAAACACTAAATCTATTTAAATCCATCAGCGAAATGAGTCATTCATCATGGTTTGCGTTACATGCAAATGTGAACTGGTTTAATTCCTAAATAATGAGACATTCTAATCACCTCATGTGAATGAGGCTCCTTATGTTGTTACTAGGACCATTTTTCATGCAATAGCCATGAAATTAACTATTGTTTCTTTCTTAATAATTATATCCATTATGAAAAAAATGCCCATGGAATATCTATATGATGAGTTCATTCAATTTAACAAATAATGGAGTCCTTGATCTTGAATTTCATTTCTTATTGACACTAATCATTCAATTAAAAAATAGAGAGTACCTCCATCATTTCTAGTTAGCAAGGCTCCTCTTTTTATTCCAAAGACACTTTTTGACACGTTGATCATGAAATTAACTCATGTAGCTAAACAACCTTGTATATTAATTGAACAAACAAGTATAAACACCATTAAAACGCTAAATCTATTTAAATACATCAGCCAAATAAGTCATTCATCATGGTTTGCATTTCGTCCAAATATTAACTATGTTAATTCATAAAAAATGAGTCATTCTAATCCCCTCATGTTAATTAGGCTTCTCTTGTTGTTACCAGGACAATTTCAAGCAATAACCTCGAAATTAACTTTTGTTTCTTTCTTCATAACTTTATTCATTATGAAAAAAATTGCCAATGGAACATTGATAGGATGAATTCATTCAATTTAACAAACCATGGAGTCCTTGACCTTCAATTTCATTTCTTATTGATATTATTTGTTGAATTCAAAAATAAAGAGTACCTCCCATCATTTCTGGTTAGCCAAGCTACTCTTTTGATCCCAAACTCTCTTTTTAACAAATTCATCATGAAATTAACACATGTAGCTAAACGAACTAGTATATTAATTGAATCAAACTAGTATAAACACCATTAAAACTCTAAATCTATTTAAATCCATCAGCGCAACGAGTCATTCATCATGGTTTGCATGTCGTACAAATGTGAAACTGGTTTAATTTTTAAATAGTCATTCTAACACCTCATGTGAATTAGGCTCCTTTTGTTGTTACCAGGACCATTTTTCATGCAATAACCATGAAATTAAACTATTGTTTCTTTCTTAATAACTATGTCCATTATGAAAAAAATGCCCATGGAACATCTATATGATAAATTCATTCAATTTAACAAACAATGGAGTCCTTGATGTTCAATTTCATTTCTTATTGATATTAATTGTTGAATTCAAAAAAATAGAGAGTACCTCCCATCATTTATGGTTAGCAAGGCTCCTCTTTTTTGATTCCAAACACACTTTTTGACACATTGATCATGAAATTAACACATGTAGCTAAACAACCTTAGTATATTAATTGAACAAACAAGTATAAACACCATTAAAAACGCTAAATCTATTTAAATACATCAGCCAAAGGAGTCATTCATCATGGTTTTTCATTTTGTACAAATATTAACTATTTTCATTCATAAAAAATGAGTCATTCTAGACACCTCATGTGAATTAGGCTCCACTGGTTGTTACCAGGACAATTTTCAAGCAATAACCATGAAATTAACTATTGTTTCTTTCTTAATAAATATATATTCATTATGAAAAAAAATTGCCCATGGAACATCTATAGGATGAATTCATTCAATTTAACAAAACAATGGAGTCCTTGATCTTCAATTTCATTTCTTATTGATATTAATTGTTGAATTCAAAAATAGAGAGAGTACCTCCCATCATTTTCTGGTTAGCAAGGCTCCTCTTTTGATTCCAAACACACTTTTTGACACATTGATCATGAAATTAACACATGTAGCTAAACAACCTTGTATATTAATTGAACAAACAAGTATAAACACACCATTAAAAACGCTAAATCTATTTAAATACATCAGCCAAAGGAATCATTCATCATGGTTTGCATTTTGTACAAATATTAACTATTTTCATTCATAAAAAATGAGTCATTCTAGACACCTCATATGAATTAGGCTCCACTTGTTGTTACTAGGACAATTTCAAGCAATAACCTCGAAATTAACTTTTGTTTCTTTTAATTAATAACTATATTCATTATGAAAAAAATTGCCCATGGAACATCGATAGGATGAATTCATTCAATTTAACAAACAATGGAGTCCTTGATCTTGAATTTCATTTCTTATTGACAGTAATTGTTCAATTAAAAAATAGAGAGTACCTCCCATCATTTCTGGTTAGCAAGGCTCTTCTTTTTATTCCAAAGACACTTTTTGACACATTGATCATGAAATTAACACATGTAGCTAAACAACCTTGTATATTAATTGAACAAACATGTATAAACACCATTAAAACGCTAAATCTATTTAAATACATCAGCCAAAGGAGCCATTCATCATGGTTTGCATTTCGTACAAATATTAACTATGTTAATTCATAAAAAATGAGTCATTCTTATCACCTCATGTGAATTAGGCTCCTCTTGTTGTTACCAGGACAATTTCGAGCAATAACCTCAAAATTAACTTTTGTTTCTTTCTTCATAACTATATTCATTATGAAAAAAATTGCCCATGGAATATTGATAGGATGAATTCATTCAATTTAACAAACAATGGAGTCCTTGACCTTCACTTTCATTTCTTATTGATATTATTTGTTGAATTCAAAAATAAAGAGTACCTCCCATCATTTCTAGTTAGCCAAGCTACTCTTTTGATCCCAAATTCTCTTTTTGACACATTGATCATGAAATTAACACATGTAGCTAAACGACCTAGTATATTAATTGAATCAAACAAGTATAAACACCATTAAAACTCTAAATCTATTTAAATCCATCAGCGCAACGAGTCATTCATCATGGTTTGCATGTCGTGCAAATGTGAACTGGTTTAATTCCTAAATAATGAGACATTCTAATCACCTCATGTGAATTAGGCTCCTTTTGTTTTTACCAGGACCATTTTTCATGCAATAACCATGAAATTAACTATTGTTTCTTTCTTAATAACTATGTCCATTATGAAGAAAATTCCCATGGAACATCTATATAATAATTCATTCAATTTAACAAACAATGGAGTCCTTGATGTTCAATTTCATTTCTTATTGATATTAATTGTTGAATTCAAAAATAGATAGTACCTCCCATCATTTCTGGTTAGCAAGGCTCCTCTTTTGATTCCAAACACACTTTTTGACACATTGATCATGAAATTAACACATGTAGCCAAAGAACCTTGTATATTAATTGAATCAAACAAGTATAAGCACCATTAAAACACTAAATCTATTTAAATCCATCAGCGAAATGAGTCATTCATCATGGTTTGCGTTACATGCAAATGTGAACTGTTTTAATTCCTAAATAATGAGACATTCTAATCACCTCATGTGAATTAGGCTCCTTATGTTGTTACTAGGACCATTTTTCATGCAATAGCCATGAAATTAACTATTGTTTCTTTCTTAATAATTATGTCCATTATGAAAAAAATGCCCATGGAATATCTATATGATGAGTTCATTCAATTTAACAAACAATGGAGTCCTTGATCTTGAATTTCATTTCTTATTGACACTAATCGTTCAATTAAAAAATAGAGAGTACCTCCATCATTTCTAGTTAGCAAGGCTCCTCTTTTTATTCCAAAGACACTTTTTGACACATTGATCATGAAATTAACACATGTAGCTAAACAACCTTGTATATTAATTGAACAAACAAGTATAAACACCATTAAAACGCTAAATCTATTTAAATACATCAGCCAAAGAAGTCATTCATCATGGTTTGCATTTCGTACAAATATTAACTATGTTAATTCATACAAAATGAGTCATTCTAATCACCTCATGTGAATTAGGCTCCTTTTGTTGTTACCAGGACCATTTTTGATGCAATAACCATGAAATTAACTATTGTTTCTTTCTTAATAATAAAACTATATATCCATTATGAAAAAAATGCCCATGGAACATTTATATATGATGAATTCATTCAATTTAACAAACAATGGAGTCCTTGATCTTCAATTTCATTTCTTATTGATATTAATTGTTGAATTCAAAAATAGATAGTACCTCCCATCATTTCTGGTTAGCAAGGCTCCTCTTTTGATTCCAAACACACTTTTTGACACATTGATCATGAAATTAACACATGTAGCCAAAGAACCTTGTATATTAATTGAATCAAACAAGTATAAGCACCATTAAAACACTAAATCTATTTAAATCCAACAGCGAAATGAGTCATTCATCATGGTTTGCATTACGTGCAAATGTGAACTGGTTTAATTCCTAAATAATGAGACATTCTAATCACCTCATGTGAATTAGGCTCCTTATGTTGTTACTAGGACCATTTTTCATGCAATAGCCATGAAATTAACTATTGTTTCTTTCTTAATAATTATGTCCATTATGAAAAAATGCCCATGGAATATCTATATGATGAGTTCATTCAATTTAACAAACAATGGAGTCCTTGATCTTCAATTTCATTTCTTATTGATATTAATTGTTGAATTCAAAAATAGAGTGTACCTCCCATCATTTCTGGTTAGGAAGGGGCTCCTCTTTTGATTCCAAACACACTTTTTGACACATTGATAATGAAATTAACACATGTAGCTAAACAACCTAGTATATTAACTGAATCAAACAAGTATAAACACCATTAAAACTCTAAATCTATTTAAATCTATTAGTGAAACAAGTCATTCATCATGGTTTGCAATACATGCAAATGTGAACTGGTTTAATTCATAAGTAATGAGACATTCTAATCACCTCATGTGAATTAGGCTCCTTTTGTTGTTTCCAGGACCATTTTCCATGCAATAACCATGAAATTAACTATTGTTTCTTTCTTAATAACTAGGTCCATTATGAAAAAAATGTCCACGGAAATATCTATATGATGAATTCATTCAATTTAACAAACAATGGAGTCCTTGATCTTGAATTTCATTTCTTATTGACACTAATTGTTCAATTAAAAAATAGAGAGTACCTCCCATCATTTCTAGTTAGCAAGGCTCCTTTTTTTATTCCAAAGACACTTTTTGACACATTGATCATGAAATTAACACATTTAGCTAAACAACCTTGTATATTAATTGAACAAACAAGTATAAACACCATTAAAACGCTAAATCTATTTAAATACATCAGCCAAAGGAGTCATTCATCATGGTTTGCATTTCGTACAAATATTAACTATGTTAATTCATAAAAAATGAGTCATTCTAATCACCTCATGTGAATTAGGCTCCTCTTGTTGATACCAGGACAATTTCAAGCAATAACCTCGAAATTGACTTTTGTGTCTTTCTTCATAACTTTATTCATTATGAAAAAAATTGCCCATGGAACATTGATAGGATGAATTCATTTAATTTAACAAACCATGGAGTCCTTGACCTTCAATTTCATTTCTTATTGATATTATTTGTTGAATTCAAAAATAAAGAGTACCTCCCATCATTTCTGGTTAGCCAAGCTACTCTTTTGATCCCAAACTCTCTTTTTAACAAATTCATCATGAAATTAACACATGTAGCTAAACGAACTAGTATATTAATTGAATCAAACAAGTATAAACACCATTAAAACTCAAAATCTATTTAAATCCATCAGCGCAACGAGTCATTCATCATGGTTTGCATGTCGTGGAAATGTGAACTGGTTTAATTCCTAAATAATGAGTCATTCAAATCACCTCATGTGAATTAGGCTCCTTTTGTTGTTACCAGGACCATTTTTCATGCAATAACCATGAAATTAACTATTGTTTCTTTCTGAATAACTATGTCCATTATGAAAAAAAATGCCCATGGAACATCTATATGATAAATTCATTCAATTTAACAAACAATGGAGTCCTTGATGTTCAATTCATTTCTTATTGATATTAATTGTTGAATTCAAAAATAGAGAGTACGTCCCATCATTTATGGTTAGCAAGGATGCTCTTTTGATTCCAAACACACTTTTTGACACATTGATCATGTAATTAACACATGTAGCTAAACAACCTTGTATATTAATTGAACAAACAAGTATAAACACCTTTAAAACGCTAAATCTATTTTAATCCATCAGCCAAAGGAGTCATTCATCATGGTTTTCATTTTGTACAAATATAAGCTATTTTAATTCATAAATAATGAGTCATTCTAATCACCTCATGTGAAATAGGTTCCTCTTGTTGTTACCAGGATAATTTCAAGCAATAACCATGAAATTAACTTTTGTTTCTTTCTTAATAACTATATTCATTATGAAAAATATTGCCCATGGAACATCTATAGGATGAAATCATTCAATTTAAAAAATAATGCAGTCCTTGATCTTCAATTTCATTTCTTATTGATATTAATTGTTGAATTCAAAAATAGAGTGTACCACTCATCATTTCTGGTTAGCAAGGTTGCTCTATTGATTCCGAACGCTCTTTTGATTCCAAACACACTTTTTGACACATTAATCATGAAATGAACGTATGTAGCTAAATAACCAAATATATTATTAAAATCAAACAAGTATAAACACCATTAAAACTCTAAATCTATTTAAATCCATCAGCGAAACGAGTCATTCATCATGGTTTGCATTACGTGCAAATGTGAACAGGTTTAATTCATAAATAATGAGTCATTCTAATCACCTCATGTGAATTAGGTTCCTCTTGTTGTTACCAGGACAATTTCAAGCAATAACCATGCAATTAACTTTTGTTTCTTTCTTAATATCAATGTTCATTATGAGCAAAATGCCCATGGAAAATCTATATATTGAATTCATTCAATTTAACAAACAATGGAGTCCTTGATCTTCAATTTCATTTCTTATTGATATTAATTGTTGAATTCAAAAATAGAGTGTACCTCCCATCATTTCTGGTTAGTAAGGCTGGTCTATTGATTGCAAACACACTTTTTGACACATTAATCATGAAATTAACACATGTAGCTAAACAAGCTAGTATATTAATTGAATCAAACAAGTCTAAACACCATTAAAACTCTAAATCTATTTAAATCCATCAGCGAAACGAGTCATTCATCATGGTTTGCATTACGTGCAAATGTGAACTGGTTTAATTCATAAATAATGAGTCATTCTAATTACCTCATGTGAATTAGGTTCCTCTTGTTGTTACCAGGACAATTTCAAGCAATAACCATGCAATTAACTTTTGTTTCTTTCTTAATATCAATATTCATTATGAGCAAAATGCCCATGGAAAATCTATATATTGAATTCATTCAATTTAACAAACAATGGAGTCCTTGATCTTCAATTTCATTTCTTATTGATATTAATTGTTGAATTCAAAAATAGAGTGTACCTCCCATCATTTCTAGTTAGTAAGGCTGGTCTATTGATTGCAAACACACTTTTTGACACATTAATCATGAAATTAACACATGTAGCTAAACAAGCTAGTATATTAATTGAATCAAACAAGTCTAAACACCATTAAAACTCTAAATCTATTTAAATCCATCAGCGAAACGAGTCATTCATCATGGTTTGCATTACGTGCAAATGTGAACTGGTTTAATTCATAAATAATGAGTCATTCTAATCACCTCATGTGAATTAGGTTCCTCTTGTTGTTACCAGGACAATTTCAAGCAATAACCATGCAATTAACTTTTGTTTCTTTCTTAATATCAATGTTCATTATGAGCAAAATGCCCATGGAAAATCTATATATTGAATTCATTCAATTTAACAAACAATGGAGTCCTTGATCTTCAATTTCATTTCTTATTGATATTAATTGTTGAATTCAAAAATAGAGAGTACCTCCCATCATTTCTGGTTAGCAAAGGGCTCCTCTTTTGATTCCAAACACACTTTTTAACACATTGATCATGAAATTAACACATGTAGCTAAACAACCTTGTATATTAATTGAACAAACAAATATAAACACCATTAAAATGCTAAATCTATTTAAATACATCAGCCAAAGGAGTCATTCATCATGGTTTGCATTTCGTACAAATATTAAGTATTTTAATTCATAAAAAATGAGTGATTCTAATCACCTCATGTGAATTAGGCTCCTCTTGTTATTACCAGGACAATTTCAAGCAATAACCTCGAAATTAACTATTGTTTCTTTCTTAATAACTATATCCATTATGAAAAAAATGCCCATGGAATATCTATATGATGAGTTCATTCAATTTAACAAACAATGGAGTCCTTGATCTTCAATTTCATTTCTTATTGATATTAATTGATGAATTCAAAAATAGAGAGTACCTCCCATCATTTCAGCTTAGCAAGACTCCTTTTTTGATTCCAAACACACTTTTCGATACATGATCATGAAATTAACACATGTAGCTAAACAACTTAGTATATTAATTGAACAAACAAGTATAAACACCATTAAAATGCTAAATCTATTTAAATCCATCAGCCAAAGGAGTCATTCATCATGGTTTTCATTTCGTACAAATATAAACTATTTTAATTCTTAAATAATGAGTCATTCTAATCACCTCATGTGAATTAGGCTCCTCTTCTTGTTACCAGGACAATTTCAACCAATAACCATTAAATTAACTTTTGTTTCTTTCTTAATAACTATGTTCATTATGAAGAAAATGCCCACGAAACATCTATATATTGAATTCATCCAATTTAACAAACAATGGAGTCCTTGATCTTCAATTTCATTACTTATTGATATTATTTGTTGAATTCAAAAATAAAGAGTACCTCCCATCATTTCTAGTTAGCCAAGCTACTTTTTTGATCCCAAACACTCTTTTTGACACATTGATCATGAAATTAACACATGTAGCTAAACAACCTTGTATATTAATTGAACAAACAAGTATAAACACCATTAAAATGCTAAATCTATTTAAATACATAAGCCAAAGGAGTCATTCATCATGGTTTGCATGTCGTACAAATATTAACTATTTTACTTCATAAGAAATGAGTCATTCTAATCACCTCATGTGAATTAGGCTCCACTTGTAGTTACCAGGACAATTTCAAGCAATAACCTCGAAATTAACTATTGTTTCTTTCTTAATAACTATATCCATTATGAAAAAAATGCCCATGGAATATCTATATGATGAGTTCATTCAATTTAACAAACAATGGAGTCCTTGATCTTCAATTTCATTTCTTATTGATATTAATTGATGAATTCAAAAATAGAGAGTGCCTCCCATCATTTCAGGTTAGCAAGGCTCCTCTTTTGATTCCAAACACACTTTTCGATACATTGATCATGAAATTAACACATGTAGCTAAACAACTTAGTATATTAATTGAACAAACAAGTATAAACACCATTAAAATGCTAAATCTATTTAAATCCATCAACCAAAGGAGTCATTCATCATGGTTTTCATTTCGTACAAATATAAACTATTTTAATTCATAAATAATGAGTCATTCTAATCACCTCATGTGAATTAGGCTCCTCTTGTTGTTACCAGGAAAATTTCAAGCAATAACCATGAAATTAACTTTTGTTTCTTTCTTAATAACTATGTTCATTATGAAGAAAATGCCCATGGAACATCTATATATTGAATTCATTCAATTTAACAAACAATGGAGTCCTTGATCTTCAATTTCATTTCTTATTGATATTAATTGTTGAATTCAAAAATAGAGAGTACCTCCCATCATTTCTGGTTAGCAAGGCTCCTCTTTTGATTCCAAACACACTTTTTGACACATTGATCATGAAATTAACACATGTAGCTAAACAACCTTGTATATTAATTGAATCAAACAAGTATAAGCACCATTAAAACACTAAATCTATTTAAATCCATCAGCGAAAATGAGTCATTCATCATGGTTTGCATTACGTGCAAATGTGAACTGGTTTAATTCCTAAATAATGAGACATTCTAATCACCTCATGTGAATTAGGCTCCTTATGTTGTTACTAGGACCATTTTTCATGCAATAGCCATGAAATTAACTATTGTTTCTTTCTTAATAAACTATGTCCATTATGAAAAAAATGCCCATGGAATATCTATATGATGAATTCATTCAATTTAACACAAACAATGGAGTCCTTGATCTTTCAATTTCATTTCTTATTGATATTAATTGTTGAATTCAAAAATAGAGAGTACCTCCCATCATTTCTGGTTAGCAAGGCTCCTCTTTGATTCCAAACACACTTTTTTTGACACATTGATCATGAAATTAACACATGTAGCTAAACAACCTAGTATATTAATTGAATCAAACAAGTATAAACACCATTAAAACTCTAAATCTATTTAAATCCATCAGCGAAATGAGTCATTCATCATGGTTTGCATTACGTGCAAATGTGAAATGGTTTAATTTCATAAATAATGAGTCATTCTAATCACCTCATGTGAATTAGGCTCCTTATGTTGTTACCAGGACCAATTTTCAAGCAATAACCATGAAATTAACTTTTGTTTCTTTCTTAATAAATATGTTCATTATGAAAAAAATGCCCATGGAACATCTATACGATGAATTCATTCAATTTAACAAACAATGGAGTCCTTGATCTTCAATTTCATTTCTTATTGATATTAATTGTTTGAATTCAAAAAAATAGAGAGTACCCTCCCATCATTTCTGGTTAGCAAGGCTCCTCTTTTGATTCCAAACACACTTTTTGACACATTGATCATGAAATTAACACATGTAGCTAAACAACCTTGTATATTAATTGAATCAAACAAGTATAAATACCATTAAAACACTAAATCTATTTAAATCCATCAGCGAAATGAGTCATTCATCATGGTTTGCATTACGTGCAAATGTGAAATGGTTTTTATTCCATAAAAAATGAGTCATTCTAATCACCTCATGTGAATTAGGCTCCTTATGTTGTTACCAGGACAATTTTTCAAGCAATAACCATGAAATTAACTATTGTTTATTTCTTAATAAACATGCCCATTATGAAAAAAATGCCCATGGAATATCTATATGATGAGTTCATTCATTTTAACAAACAATGGAGTCCTTGATCTTCAATTTCATTTCTTATTGATACTAACTGTTGTCTTCAAAAATAGAGAGTACCTCCAATCATTTTTGCTTAGCAAGGGGCTCCTCTTTTGATTCCAAACACACTTTTTGACACATTGATCATGAAATTAACTCATGTAGCTAAACAACCTTTTATATTAATTGAACAAACAAGTATAAACACCATTAAAACGCTAAATCTATTTAAATACATCAACCAAAGGAGTCATTCATCATGGTTTGCATTTCGTACAAATATTAACTATTTTAATTCATAAAAAATGAGTCATTCTAATCACCTCATGTGAATTAGGCTCCTCTTGTTGTTACCAGGACAATTTCAAGCAATAACCATGAAATTAACTTTTGTTTCTTTCTTAATAACTATGTTCATTATGAAAAAAAATGCCCATGGAATATCTATATGATGAATTCATTCAATTTAACAAACAATGGAGTCCTTGATCTTCAATTTCATTTTCTTATTGATATTAATTGATGAATTCAAAAATAGAGAGTACCTCCCATCATTTCAGGTTAGCAAGGCTCCTCTTTTTGATTCCAAAACACACTTTTTGACACATTGATCATGAAATTAACACATGTAGCTAAACAACCTTAGTATATTAATTGAATCAAACAAGTATAAAACACCATTAAAATGCTAAATCTATTTAAATCCATCAGCAAAGGAGTCATTCATCATGGTTTTAATTTCGTACAAATATAAACTATTTTAATTCATAAATAATGAGTCATTCTAATCACCTCATGTGAATTAGGCTCCTCTTGTTGTTACCAGGACCATTTTTCAAGCAATAACCATGAAAATTAACTTTTGTTTCTTTCTTAATAACTATGTTCATTATGAAGAAAATGCCCATTGAACATCTATATATTGAATTCATTCAATTTAACAAACAATGAAGTCCTTGATCTTCAATTTCATTTCTTATTGATATTAATTGTTGAATTCAAAAATAGAGAGTACCTCCCATCATTTCTGGTTAGCAAGCGGCTCCTCTTTTGATTCCAAACACACTTTTTAACACATTGATCATGAAATTAACACATGTAGCTAAACAACCTTGTATATTAATTGAACAAACAAGTATAAACACCATTAAAATGCTAAACCTACTTAAATCCATCAGCCAAAGGAGTCATTCATCATGTTTTTCATTTCGTACAAATATAAACTATTTTAATTCTTAAATAATGAGTCATTCTAATCACCTCATGTGAATTACGCTCCTCTTGTTGTTACCAGGACAATTTTTCAGCAATAACCATTAAATTAACTTTTGTTTCTTTCTTAATAACTATGTTCATTATGAAGAAAATGCCCATGGAACATCTATATATTGAATTCATTCAATTTAACAAACAATGGAGTCCTTGATCTTCGATTTCATTTCTTATTGATATTATTTGTTGAATTAAAAAATAAAGAGTACCTCCCATCATTTCTAGTTAGCCAAGCTACTCTTTTGATCCCAAACACTCTTTTTGACACATTGATAATGAAATTAACACATGTAGCTAAACTACCTAGTATATTAATTGAATCAAAAGTGTATAAACACCATTAAAACTCTAAATCTATTTAAATTCATTAGCGAAACGAGTCATTCATCATGGTTTGCATTATGTGCAAATTTGAAATGGTTTAATTCAGAAATAATGAGTCATTCTAATCACCTTATGTGAATTAGGGTCCTCTTGTTGTTACCAGGACAATTTCAAACAATAACCATGAAATTAACTTTTGTTTCTTTCTTAATATCTATGTTCATTATGAAGAAAATTCCCATGGAACATCTATACATTGAATTCATTCATTTTAACAAACAATGGAGTCCTTGATCTTGAATTTCATTTCTTATTGATATTAATTGTTGACTTCAAAAATAGAGAGTACCTCCCATCATTTCTGGTTAGCAAGGGGCTCCTCTTTTGATTCCAAACACACTTTTTGACACATTGATCATGAAATTAACACATGTAGCTAAACAACCTTGTATATTAATTGAACAAACAAGTATAAACACCATTAAAAACGCTAAATCTATTTAAATACATCAGCCAAAGGAGTCATTCATCATGGTTTTGCATTTCGTACAAATATGAACTATTTTAATTCATAAAAAATGAGTCATTCTAATCACCTCATGTGAATTAGGCTCCTCTTGTTGTTACCAGGACAATTTCAAGCAATAACCTCGAAATTAACTATTGTTTCTTTCTTAATAACTATATCCATTATGAAAAAAAAAATGCCCATGGAATATCTATATGATGAGTTCATTCAATTTAACAAACAATGGAGTCCTTGATCTTCAATTTCATTTCTTATTGATATTAATTGTTGAATTCAAAAATAGAGTGTACCTCCCATCATTTCTGGTTAGCAAGGCTGGTCTATTGATTGCAAACACACTTTTTGACACATTAATCATGAAATTAACACATGTAGCTAAACAAGCTAGTATATTAATTGAATCAAACAAGTCTAAACACCATTAAAACTCTAAATCTATTTAAATCCATCAGCGAAACGAGTCATTCATCATGGTTTGCATTACGTGCAAATGTGAACTGGTTTAATTCATAAATAATGAGTCATTCTAATCACCTCATGTGAATTAAACTCCTCCTTTGTTGTTACCAGGACAATTTCAAGCAATAACCATGCAATTAACATTTGTTTCTTTCTTAACATCAATGTCCATTATGAGGAAAATGCCCATGGAAAATCTATATATTGAATTCATTCAATTTAACAAACAATGGAGTCCTTGATCTTCAATTTCATTTCTTATTGATATTAATTGTTGAATTCAAAAATAGAGAGTACCTCCCATCATTTCTGGTTAGCAAAGGGCTCCTCTTTTGATTCCAAACACACTTTTTAACACATTGATCATGAAATTAACACATGTAGCTAAACAACCTTGTATATTAATTGAACAAACAAGTATAAACACCATTAAAATGCTAAATCTATTTAAATACATCAGCCAAAGGAGTCATTCATCATGGTTTGCATTTCGTACAAATATTAAGTATTTTAATTCATAAAAAATGAGTGATTCTAATCACCTCATGTGAATTAGGCTCCTCTTGTTATTACCAGGACAATTTCAAGCAATAACCTCGAAATTAACTATTGTTTCTTTCTTAATAACTATATCCATTATGAAAAAAATGCCCATGGAATATCTATATGATGAGTTCATTCAATTTAACAAACAATGGAGTCCTTGATCTTCAATTTCATTTCTTATTGATATTAATTGATGAATTCAAAAATAGAGAGTACCTCCCATCATTTCAGCTTAGCAAGACTCCTTTTTTGATTCCAAACACACTTTTCGATACATGATCATGAAATTAACACGTGTAGCTAAACAACTTAGTATATTAATTGAACAAACAAGTATAAACACCATTGAAATGCTAAATCTATTTAAATCCATCAACCAAAGGAGTCATTCATCATGGTTTTAATTTCGTACAAATATAAATTATTTTAATTCATAAATAATGAGTCATTCTAATCACTTCATGTGAATTAGGCTCCTCTTGTTGTTACCAGGAAAATTTTCAAGCAATAACCATGAAATTAACTTTTGTTTCTTTCTTAATAACTATGTTCATTATGAAGAAAATGCCCATGGAACATCTATATATTGAATTCATTCAATTTAACAAACAATGTAGTCCTTGATCTTCAATTTCATTTCTTATTGATATTAATTGTTGAATTCAAAAATAGAGAGTAGCTCCCATCATTTCTGGTTAGCAAGCGGCTCCTCTTTTGATTCCAAACACACTTTTTAACACATTGATCATGAAATTAACACATGTAGCTAAACAACCTTGTGTATTAATTGAACAAACAAGTATAAACACCATTAAAATGCTTAACCTACTTAAATCCATCAGCCAAAGGAGTCATTCATCATGTTTTTCATTTCGTACAAATATAAACTATTTTAATTCTTAAATAATGAGTCATTCTAATCACCTCATGTGAATTACGCTCCTCTTGTTGTTACCAGGACAATTTCAAGCAATAACCATTAAATTAACTTTTGTTTCTTTCTTAATAACTATGTTCATTATGAAGAAAATGCCCATGGAACATCTATATATTGGATTCATTCAATTTAACAAACAATGGAGTCCTTGATCTTCGATTTCATTTCTTATTGATATTATTTGTTGAATTGAAAAATAGAGAGTACCTCCCATCATTTCTGGTTAGCAAGGTTCCTCTTTTGATCCCAAACACTCTTTTTGACACATTGATCATGAAATTAGCACATGTAGCTAAACTACCTAGTATATTAATTGAATCAAAAGTGTATAAACACCATTAAAACTCTAAATCTATTTAAATTCATTAGCGAAACGAGTCATTCATCATGGTTTGCATTACGTGCAAATGTGAAATGGTTTAATTCATAAATAATGAGTCATTCTAATCACCTCATGTGAATTAGGCTCCTCTTGTTGTTACCAGGACAATTTCAAGCAATAACCATGAAATTAACTTTTGTTTCTTTCTTAATATGTATGTTCATTATGAAGAAAATTCCCATGGAACATCTATACATTGAATTCATTCATTTTAACAAACAATGGAGTCCTTGATCTTCAATTTCATTTCTTATTGATATTAATTCTTGACTTCAAAAATAGAGAGTACCTCCCATCATTTCTGGTTAGCAATGGGCTCCTCTTTTGATTCCAAACACACTTTTTGACACATTGATCATGAAATTAACACATGTAGCTAAACAACCTTGTATATTAATTGAACAAACAAGTATAAACACCATTAAAACGCTAAATCTATTTAAATACATCAGCCAAAGGAGTCATTCATCATGGTTTGCATTTCGTACAAATATTAACTATTTTAATTCATAAAAAATGAGTCATTCTAATCACCTTATGTGAATTAGGCTCCTCTTGTTGTTACCAGGACAATTTCAAGCAATAACCTCGAAATTAACTATTGTTTCTTTCTTAATAACTATATCCATTATGAAAAAAATGCCCATGGAATATCTATATGATGAGTTCATTCAATTTAACAAACAATGGAGTCCTTGATCTTCAATTTCATTTCTTATTGATATTAATTGATGAATTCAAAAATAGAGAGTGCCTCCCATCATTTCAGGTTAGCAAGGCTCCTCTTTTGATTCCAAACACACTTTTCGATACATTGATCATGAAATTAACACATGTAGCTAAACAACTTAGTATATTAATTGAACAAACAAGTATAAACACCATTAAAATGCTAAATCTATTTAAATCCATCAACCAAAGGAGTCATTCATCATGGATTTGATTTCGTACAAATATAAACTATTTTAATTCATAAATAATGAGTCATTCTAATCACCTCATATGAATTAGGCTCCTCTTGTTGTTACCAGGAAAATTTCAAGCAATAACCATGAAATTAACTTTTGTTTCTTTCTTAATAACTATGTTCATTATGAAGAAAATGCCCATGGAACATCTATATATTGAATTCATTCAATTTAACAAACAATGGAGTCCTTGATCTTCAATTTCATTTCTTATTGATATTAATTGTTGAATTAAAAAATAGAGAGTACCTCCCATCATTTCTGGTTAGCAAGGCTCCTCTTTTGATTCCAAACACACTTTTTGACACATTGATCATGAAATTAACACATGTAGCTAAACAACCTTGTATATTAATTGAATCAAACAAGTATAAGCACCATTAAAACACTAAATCTATTTAAATCCATCAGCGAAATGAGTCATTCATCATGGTTTGCATTACGTGCAAATGTGAACTGGTTTAATTCCTAAATAATGAGACATTCTAATCACCTCATGTGAATTAGGCTCCTTATGTTGTTACTAGGACCATTTTTCATGCAATAGCCATGAAATTAACTATTGTTTCTTTCTTCATAAATATGTTCATTATGAAAAAAATGCCCATGGAATATCTATACGATGAATTCATTCAATTTAACAAACAATGGAGCCCTTGATCTTCAATTTCATTTCTTATTGATATTAATTGTTCAATTCAAAAATAGAGAGTACCTCCCATCATTTCTGGTTAGCAAGGTTCCTCTTTTGATTCCAAACACACTTTTTGACACATTGATCATGAAATTAACACATGTAGCTAAACAACCTTGTATATTAATTGAATCAAACAAGTATAAGCACCATTAAAACACTAAATCTATTTAAATCCATCAGCAAAATGAGTCATTCATCATGGTTTGCATTACGTGCAAATGTGAACTGGTTTAATTCCTAAATAATGAGACATTCTAATCACCTCATGTGAATTAGGCTCCTTATGTTGTTACTAGGACCATTTTTCATGCAATAGCCATGAAATTAACTATTGTTTCTTTCTTAATAAACATGTCCATTATGAAAAAAATGCCCATGGAATTTCTATATGATGAGTTCATTCATTTTAACAAACAATGGATTTCTTGATCTTCAATTTCATTTCTTATTGATATTAATTATTGAATTCAAAAATAGAGTGTACCTCCCATCATTTCTGGTTAGCAAGGCTGGTCTATTGATTGCAAACACCATTTTTAACACATTAATCATGAAATTAACACATGTAGCTAAACAACCTAGTATATTAATTGAATCAAAAGAGTATAAACACCATTAAAACTCTAAATCTATTTAAATTCATTAGTGAAACGAGTCATTCATCATGGTTTGCATTACGTGCAAATGTGAAATGGTTTAATTCATAAATAATGAGTCATTCTAATCACCTCATGTGAATTAGGCTCCTCTTGTTGTTACCAGGACAATTTCAAGCAATAACCATGAAATTAACTTTTGTTTCTTTCTTAATATGTATGTTCATTATGAAGAAAATTCCCATGGAACATCTATACATTGAATTCATTCATTTTAACAAACAATGGAGTCCTTGATCTTCAATTTCATTTCTTATTGATATTAATTGTTGTCTTCAAAAATAGAGAGTACCTTCCATCATTTTTGGTTAGCAAGGGGCTCCTCTTTTGATCCCAAACACACTTTTTGAAACATTGATCATGAAATTAACACATGTAGCTAAACAACCTTGTATATTAATTGAACAAACAAGTATAAACACCATTAAAACGCTAAATCTATTTAAATACATCAGCCAAAGGAGTCATTCATCATGGTTTGCATTTCGTACAAATATTAACTATTTTAATTCATAAAAAATGAGTCATTCTAATCACCTCATGTGAATTAGGCTCCTCTTGTTGTTACCAGGACAATTTCAAGCAATAACCTCGAAATTAACTTTTGTTTCTTTCTTAATAACTATATTCGTTATGAAAAAAATTGCCCATGGAACAACGATAGGATCAAGTCATTCAATTTAACAAACAATGGAGTCTTTGATCTTCAATTTCATTTCTTATTGATATTAATTGTTGAATTCAAAAATAGAGAGTACCTCCCATCATTTCTGGTTAGCAAGGGGCTCCTCTTTTGATTCCAAACACACTTTTTGACACATTGATCATGAAATTAACACATGTAGCTAAAAAACCTAGTATATTAATCGAATCAAACAAGTATAAACACCATTAAAACTCTAAATCTATTTAAATCCATTAGTGAAACGAGTCATTCATCATGGTTTGCATTACGTGCAAATGTGAAATGGTTTAATTCATAAATAATGAGTCATTCTAATCACCTCATGTGAATTAGGCTCCTCTTGTTGTTACCAGGACAATTTTCAAGCAATAACCATGAAATTAACTTTTGTTTCTTCTTTCTTAATATGTATGTTCATTATGTAGAAAATTCCCATGGAACATCTATACATTGAATTCATTCAATTTTAACAAACAATGGAGTCCTTGATCTTCAATTTCATTTCTTATTGATATTAATTGTTGACTTCAAAAATAGAGAGTACCTCCCATCATTTTTGGTTAGCAAGGGGCTCCTCTTTTTGATTCCAAAAACACACTTTTTTTGACACATTGATCATGAAATTAACACATGTAGCTAAACAACCTTGTATATTAATTGAATCAAACAAGTATAAGCACCATTAAAACACTAAATCTATTTAAATCCATCAGCCAAAGGAGTCATTCATCATGGTTTGCATTTCGTACAAATATTAACTATTTTAATTCATAAAAAATGAGTGATTCTAATCACCTCATGTGAATTGGGCTCCTTTTGTTGTTTCCAGGACCATTTTCCATGCAATAACCATGAAATTAACTATTGTTTCTTTCTTAATAACTAGGTCCATTATGAAAAAAATGTCCACGGAATATCTATATGATGAATTCATTCAATTTAACAAACAATGGAGTCCTTGATCTTCAATTTCATTTCTTATTTATATTAATTAATTGTTGAATTCAAAAATAGAGTGTACCTCCCATCATTTCTGGTTAGCAAGGCTGGTCTATTGATTGCAAACACACTTTTTGACACATTAATCATGAAATTAAAACATGTAGCTAAACAACCTAGTCTATTAATTGAATCAAACAAGTATAAACACCATTAAAACTCTAAATCTATTTAAATCCATTAGTGAAACGAGTCATTCATCATGGTTTGCATTACGTGCAAATGTGAAATGGTTTAATTCATAAATAATGAGTCATTCTAATCACCTCATGTGAATTAGGTTCCTCTTGTTGTTACCAGGACAATTTCAAGCAATAACCATGAAATTAACTTTTGTTTCTTTCTTAATATCAATGTTCATTATGAAGAAAATGCCCATGGAAAATCTATATATTGAATTAATTCAATTTAACAAACAATGGAGTCCTTGATCTTCAATTTCATTTCTTATTGATATTAATTGTTGAATTCAAAAATAGAGAGTACCTCCCATCATTTCTGGTTAGCAAGCGGCTCCTCTTTTGATTCCAAACACACTTTTTAACACATTGATCATGAAATTAACACATGTAGCTAAACAACTTTGTATATTAATTGAACAAACAAGTATAAACACCATTGAAATGCTAAACCTACTTAAATCCATCAGCCAAAGGAGTCATTCATCATGTTTTTCATTTCGTACAAATATAAACTATTTTAATTCTTAAATAATGAGTCATTCTAATCACCTCATGTGAATTACGCTCCTCTTGTTGTTACCAGGACAATTTCAAGCAATAACCATTAAATTAACTTTTGTTTCTTTACTATGTTCATTATGAAGAAAATGCCCATGGAACATCTATATATTGAATTTATTCAATTTAACAAACAATGGTGTCCTTGATCTTCAATTTCATTTCTAATTGATATTATTTGTTGAATGAAAAAATAAAGAGTACCTCCCATCATTTCTAGTTAGCCAAGCTACTCTTTTGATCCCAAACACTCTTTTTGACACATTGATCATGAAATTAACACATGTAGCTAAACTACCTAGTATATTAATTGAATCAAAAGTGTATAAACACCATTAAAACTCTAAATCTATTTAAAATTCATTAGCGAAACGAGTCATTCATCATGGTTTGCATTATGTGCAAATTTGAAATGGTTTAATTCAGAAATAATGAGTCATTCTAATCACCTCATGTGAATTAGGCTCCTCTTGTTGTTACCAGGAAAATTTCCAGCAATAACCATGAAATTAACTTTTGTTTCTTTCTTAATAACTATGTTCATTATGAAGAAAATGCCCATGGAACATCTATATATTGAATTCATTCAATTTAACAAACAATGGAGTCCTTGATCTTCAATTTCATTTCTTATTGATATTAATTGATGAATTCAAAAATAGAGAGTGCCTCCCATCATTTCAGGTTAGCAAGGCTCCTCTTTTGATTCCAAACACACTTTTCGATCCATTGATCATGAAATTAAAACATGTAGCTAAACAACTTAGTATATTAATTGAACAAACAAGTATAAACACCAGTAAAATGCTAAATCTATTTAAATCCAACAACCAAAGGAGTCATTCATCATGGTTTTCATTTCGTACAAATATAAACTATTTTAATTCTTAAATAATGAGTCATTCTAATCACCTCATGTGAATTACGCTCCTCTTGTTGTTACCAGGACAATTTCAAGCAATAACCATTAAATTAACTTTTGTTTCTTTCTTAATAACTATGTTCATTATGAAGAAAATGCCCATGGAACATCTATATATTGAATTCATTCAATTTGAACAAACAATTGAATCCTTGATCTTCAATTTCATTTTTTATTGATATTATTTGTTGAATTAAAAAATAAAGAGTACCTCCCATCATTTCTAGTTAGCAAAGCTACTCTTTTTATCCCAAACACTCTTTTTGACACATTGATCATGAAATTAACACATGTAGCTAAACTACCTAGTATATTAATTGACTCAAACAAGTAGAAGCACCATTAAAACACTAAATCTATTTAAATCCATCAGCGAAATGAGTCATTCATCATGGTTTGCATTACGTGCAAATGTGAACTGGTTCAATTCCTAAATAATGAGACATTCTAATCACCTCATGTGAATTAGGATCCTCTTGTTGTTACCAGGACAATTTCAAGCAATAACCATGAAATTAACTTTTGTTTCTTTCTTAATATCTATGTTCATTATGAAAAAAATTCCCATGGAACATCTATACATTGAATTCATTCATTTTAACAAACAATGGAGTCCCTGATCTTGAATTTCATTTCTTATTGATATTAATTGTTGACTTCAAAAATAGAGAGTACCTCCGATCATTTCTGGTTAGCAAGGGGCTCCTCTTTTGATTCCAAACACACTTTTTGACACATTGATCATGAAATTAACACATGTAGCTAAACAACCTTGTATATTAATTGAACAAACAAGTATAAACACCATTAAAACGCCAAATCTATTTAAATACATCAGCCAAAGGAGTCATTCATCATGGTTTGCATTTCGTACAAATATTAACTATTTTAATTCATAAAAAATGATGAGTCATTCTAATCACCTCATGTGAATTAGGCTTCTCTTGTTGTTACCAGGACAATTTCAAGCAATAACCTCGAAATTAACTTTTGTTTCTTTCTTAATAACTATATTCGTTATGAAAAAAATTGCCCATGGAACAACGATAGGATCAAGTCATTCAATTTAACAAACCATGGAGTCCTTGACCTTCAATTTCATTTCTTATTGATATTAATTGATGAATTCAAAAATAGAGAGTGCCTCCCATCATTTCAGGTTAGCAAGGCTCCTCTCTTTTGATTCCAAACAAACATTTGGATACATTGATCATGAAATTAACACATGTAGCTAAACAACTTAGTATATTAATTGAACAAACAAGTATAAACACCATTAAAATGCTAAATCTATTTAAATCCATTAACCAAAGGACTCATTCATCATGGTTTTCATTTCGTACAAATATAAACTGTTTTAATTCTTAAATAATGAGTCATTCTAATCACCTCATGTGAATTAGGCTCCTCTTGTTGTTACCAGGACAATTTCAAGCAATAACCATTAAATTAACTTTTGTTTCTTTCTTAATAACTATGTTCATTATGAAGAAAATGCCCATGGAACATCTATATATTGAATTCATTCAATTTAACAAACAATGGTGTCCTTGATCTTCAATTTCATTTCTTATTGATATTATTTGTTGAATTCAAAAATAAAGAGTACCTCCCACCATTTCTAGTTAGCCAAGCTACTCTTTTGATCCCAAACACTCTTTTTGACACATTGATCATGAAATTAACACATGTAGCTAAACTACCTAGTATATTAATTGATTCAAAGAAGTAGAAGCACCATTAAAACACTAAATCTATTTAAATGCATCAGCGAAATGAGTCATTCATCATGGTTTGCATTACGTGCAAATGTGAACTGGTTCAATTCCTAAATAATGAGACATTCTAATCACCTCATGTGAATTAGGCTCCTTTTGTTGTTACCAGGACCATTTTTCATGCAATAACCATGAAATTAACTATTGTTTCTTTCTTAATAACTATTTTCATTATCAAAAAAATGCCCATGGAACATCTATATGATGAATTCATTCAATTTAACAAACAATGGAGTCCTTGATCTTCAATTTCATTTCTTATTGATATTAATTGTTGAATTCAAAAATAGAGAGTGCCTCCCATCATTTCAGGTTAGCAAGGCTCCTCTTTTGATTCCAAACACACTTTTCGATACATTGATCATGAAATTAACACATGTGGCTAAACAACTTAGTATATTAATTGAACAAACAAGTAGAAATACCATTAAAATGCTAAATCTATTTAAATCCATCAACCAAAGGAGTCATTCATCATGGATTTGATTTCGTACAAATATAAACTATTTTAATTCATAAATAATGAGTCATTCTAATCACCTCATGTGAATTAGGCTCCTTTTGTTGTTACCATGAAAATTTCAAGCAATAACCATGAAATTAACTTTTGTTTCTTTCTTAATAACTATGTTCATTATGAAGAAAATGCCCATGGAACATCTATATATTGAATTCATTCAATTTAACAAACAATGGAGTCCTTGATCTTCAATTTCATTTCTTTTTGATATTAATTGTTGAATTCAAAAATAGAGAGTACCTCCCATCATTTTTGGTTAGCAAGGGGCTCCTCTTTTGATTCCAAACACACTTTTTGACACATTGATCATGAAATTAACACATGTAGCTAAACAACCTTGTATATTAATTGAACAAAAAAGTATAAACACCATTAAAATGCTAAATCTATTTAAATACATTAGCCAAAGGAGTCATTCATCATGGTTTACATTTTGTACAAATATTAAACTATTTTAATTTATAAAAAATGAGTCATTCTAATCACCTCATGTTAATTAGGCTCCTTTTGTTGTTACCAAAACAATTTCAAGCAATAACCTCGAAATTAACTTTTGTTTTCTTTCTTAATAACTATATTCATTATGAAAAAAAAATGCCCATGGAACATCTATATGATGAATTCATTCAATTTAACAAACAATGGAGTCCTTGACCTTCAATTTCATTTCTTATTGATATTAATTGATGAATTCAAAAATAGAGAGTGCCTCCCATCATTTCAGGTTAGCAAGGCTCCTCTTTTGATTCCAAACACACTTTTGGATACATTGATCATGAAATTAACACATGTAGCTAAACAACTTAGTATATTAATTGAACAAACAAGTATAAACACCATTAAAATGCTAAATCTATTTAAATCCATCAGCCAAAGGAGTCATTCATCATGGTTTTCATTTCGTACAAATATAAACTATTTTAATTCTTAAATAATGAGTCATTCTAATCACCTCATGTGAATTAGGCTCCTCTTGTTGTTACCAGGACAATTTCAAGCAATAACCATTAAATTAACTTTTGTTTCTTTCTTAATAACTATGTTCATTATGAAAAAAATGCCCATGGAACATCTATATATTGAATTCATTCAATTTAACAAACAATGGAGTCCTTGATCTTCAATTTCATTTCTTATTGATATTAATTGTTGAATTCAAAAATAGAGAGTACCTCCCATCATTTCAGGGTTAGCAAGGCTCCTTTTTTGATTCCAAAACACTCTTTTTTAACACATTGATCATGAAATTAACACATGTAGCTAAACAACCTAGTATATTAATTGAATCAAACAAGTATAAACACCATTAAAAATGCTAAATCTATTTAAATCCATCAGCCAAAGGAGTCATTCATCATGGTTTGCATTTCGTACAAATATTGAACTATTTTAATTCTTAAATAATGAGTCATTCTAATCACCTCATGTGAATTAGGCTCCTTTTGTTGTTACCAAGACAATTTCAAGCAATAACCATGAAATTAACTTTTGTTTCTTTCTTAATAACTATGTTCCATTATGAAAAAAATGCCCATGGAACATCTATATATATTGAATTCATTCAATTTAACAAACAATGGAGTCCTTGATCTTCAATTTCATTTCTTATTGATATTAATTGTTGAATTCAAAAATAGAGAGTGTACTCCCATCATTTCAGGTTAGCAAGGCTCCTCTTTTGATTCCAAACAACTTTTTGACACATTGATCATGAAATTAACACATGTAGCTAAACAACCTTGTATATTAATTGAACAAACAAGTATAAACACCATTAAAATGCTAAATCTATTTAAATCCATCAGCCAAAGGAGTCATTCATCATGGTTTTCATTTCGTACAAATATAAACTATTTTAATTCATAAATAATGAGTCATTCTAATCACCTCATGTGAATTAGGCTCCTCTTGTTGTTACCAGGGTACAATTTCAAGCAATAACCATTAAATTAACTTTTGTTTCTTTCTTAATAACTATATTCATTATGAAAAAAATGCCCATGGAACATCTATATATTGAATTCATTCAATTTAACAAACAATGGAGTCCTTGATCTTCAATTTCATTTCTTATTGATATTAATTGTTGAATTCAAAAATAGAGTGTACCTCCCAGCATTTCTGGTTAGCCAAGGTACTCTTTTTTGATTCCAAACGCTCTTTTGATTCCAAACACACTTTTTGATGACATTTCATGAAATTAACGTACATAGCTAAACAACCAAAATATATTAATTGAATCAAACAAGTATAAAAATACCATTAAAACTCTAAATCTATTTAAATCCATCAGCGAAACGAGTCATTCATCATGGTTTGCATTACGTGCAAATGTGAACTGGTTCAATTCCTAAATAATGAGAAATTCTAATCACCTCATGTGAATTAGGCTCTTTTTTTGTTACCAGGACCATTTTTCATGCAATAACCATGAAATTAACTATTGTTTCTTTCTTAATAACTATTTTCATTTTTAAAACAATGCCCATGGAACATCTATATGATGAATTCATTCAATTTAACAAACAATGGAGTCCTTGATCTTCAATTTCATTTCTTATTGATATTAATTGATAAATTCAAAAAGAGAGAGTGCCTCCCATCATTTCAGGTTAGCAAGGCTCCTCTTTTGATTCCAAACACACTTTTTGACACATTGATCATGAAATTAACACATGTAGCTAAACAACCTTGTATATTAATTGAACAAACAAGTATAAACACCATTAAAACGCTAAATCTATTTTAATCCTTCAGCCACAGGAGTCATTCATCATGGTTTTCATTTCGTACAAATATGAGCTATTTTAATTCATAAATAATGAGTCATTCAAATCACATTATGTGAATTAGGTTTCCTCTTGTTGTTACCAGGGTAATTTCGTGCAATAACCATGAAATTAACTTTTGTTTCTTTCTTAATAACTATATTCATTATGAAAAATATTTCCCATGGAACATTTATAGGATGAAATCATTCAATTGAAAAAACAATGGAGTCCCTGATCTTCAATTTCATTTCTTATTGATATTAATTGTTGAATTCAAAAATAGAGTGTACCACTCATCATTTCTGGTTAGCAAGGTTGCTCTATTGATTCCAAACACAATTTTTGACACATTAATCATGAAATTAACGTATGTAGCTAAACAACCAAACATATTATTAAAATCAAACAAGTATAAACATCATTAAAACTCTAAATCTATTTAAATCCATCAGCGAAACGAGTCATTCATCATGGTTTGCATTACGTGCAAATGTGAACAGGTTTAATTCCTAAATAATGAGACATTCTAATCACCTCATGTGAATTAGGCTCCTTTTGTTGTTACCAGGACCATTTTTCATGCAATAACCATGAAATTAACTATTGTTTCTTTCTTAATAACTATATCCATTATGAAAACAATGCCCATGGAACATCTATATGATGAATTCATTCAATTTAACAAAAAATGGAGTCCTTGATCTTCAATTTCATTTCTTATTGATATTAATTGTTGAATTCAAAAATAGAGTGTACCAATCATCATTTTTGGTTAGCAAGGTTGCTCTATTGATTCCAAACAACCTAGTATATTAATTGAATCAAACAAGTATAAACACCATTAAAACGCTAAATCTATTTAAATCCAACAGCGAAACGAGTCATTCATCATGGTTTGCATTACGTGCAAATGTGAACTAGTTTAATTCCTAAATAATGAGACATTCTAATCACCTCATGAGAATTAGGCTCCTTTAGTGTTGTTACCAGGACCATTTTTCATGCAATAACCATGAAATTAACTATTGTTTTTTTCTTAATAACTATGTCCATTATGAAAAAAATGCCCATGGAATATCTATATGATGAATTCATTCGATTTAACAAACAATGGAGTCCTTGATCTTGAATTTCATTTGATGTTGACATTAATTGTTGAATTCAAAAATAAAGTGTACCTCCCATCATTTCTGGTTAGTAAGGCTGGTCTATTGATTGCAAACACACTTTTTCACACATTAATCATGAAATTAACACATGTACCTAAACAACCTTGTATATTAATTGAATCAAACAAGTATAAGCACCATTAAAACTCTAAATCTATTTAAATCCATCAGCGGAATGAGTCTTTCATCATGGTTTGCATTACGTGCAAATGTGAACAGGTTTAATTCCTAAATAATGAGACATTCTAATCACCTCATGTGAATTAGGCTCCTTTTGTTGTTACCAAGACCATTTTTCTTGTAATAACCATGAAATTAACTATTGTTTCTTTCTTAATAACTATCTCCATTATGAAAACAATGCCCATGGAACATCTATATGATGAATTCATTCAATTTAACAAACAATGGAGTCCTTGATCTTCAATTTCATTTCTTATTACTATTAATTGTTGAATTCAAAAACAGAGTGTACCTCCCATCATTTATGGTTAGCAAGGCTGGTCTATTGATTGCAAACACACTTTTTGACACATTAATCATGAAATTAACACATATAGCTAAACAACCTAGTATATTAATTGAATCAAACAAGTCTAAACACCATTAAAACTCTAAATCTATTTAAATCCATCAGCGAAACGAGTCATTCTTCATGGTTTGCATTACATGCAAATGTGAACTGGTTTAATTCCTAAATAATCAGGCATTCTAATCACCTCATATGAATTAGGCTACTTTTGTTGTTACCAGGACCATTTTTCATGCAATAACCATGAAATTAACTATTGTTGCTTTCTTAATAACTATGTCCATTATGAAAAAAATGCCCATGGAACATCAATAGGATGAATTCATTCAATTTAACAAACAATGGAGTCCTTGATCTTCAATTTCATTTATTATTGATATTATTTGTGGAATTCAAAAATAAAGAGTACCTCCCATCATTTCTAGTTAGCCAAGCTACTCTTTTGATCCCAAACACTCTTTTTGACACATTGAACATGAAATTAACACATGTAGCTAAACGAACTAGTATATTAATTGAATCAAACAAGTATAAGCACCATGAAAACACTAAATCTATTTAAATCCATCAGCGAAATGAGTCATTCATCATGGTTTGCATTACGTACAAATGTGAACTGGTTTAATTCCTAAATAATGAGACATTCTAATCACCTCATGTGAATCAGCATCCTTTTGTTGTTTCCAGGACCATTTTCCATGCAATAACCATGAAATTAACTATTGTTTCTTTCTTAATAACTATGTCCATTATGAAAAAAATGTCCACGGAATATTTATATGATGAATTCATTCAATTTAACAAACAATGGAGTTCTTGATCTTGAATTTCATTTCTTATTGACGTTAATTGTTCAATTTAAAAATAGAGAGTACCTCCCATCATTTCTGGCTAGCAAGGCTCCTCTTTTTATTGCAAAGACACTTTTTGACACATTGATCATGAAATTAACACATGTAGCTAAACAACCTTGTATATTAATTGAACAAACAAGTATTAACACCATTCAAATGCTAAATCTATTTAAATACATCAGCCAAAGGAGTCATTCATCATGGTTTGCATTTCGTACAAATATTAACTATGTTAATTCATAAAAAATGAGTCATTCTAATCACCTCATGTGAATTAGGCTCCTCTTCTTGTTACTAGGACAATTTCAAGCAATAACCTTGAAATTAACTTTTGTTTCTTTCTTCATAACTATATTCATTATGAAAAAAATTGCCCATGGAACATTGATAGGATGAATTCATTCAATTTAACAAACAATGGAGTCCTTGACCTTCAATTTCATTTCTTATTGATATTATTTGTGGAATTCAAAAATAAAGAGTACCTCCCATCATTTCTGGTTAGCCAAGCTACTTTTTTGATCCCAAACTCTCTTTTTGACACATTGATCATGAAATTAACACATGTAGCTAAACGACCTAGTATATTAATTGAATCAAACAAGTATAAACACCATTAAAACTCTAAATCTATTTTAAATCCATCAGCGCAACGAGTTATTCATCATGGTTTGCATGTCGTGCAAATGTGAACTGGTTTAATTCCTCAATAATGAGACATTCTAATCACCTCATGTGAATTAGGCTCCTTTTGTTGTTACCAGGACCATTTTTCATGCAATAACCATGAAATTAACTACTATTTCTTTCTTAATAACTATGTCCATTATGACAAAAATTCCCATGGAACATCTATATGATAAATTCATTCAATTTAACAAACAATGGAGACCTTTATGTTCAATTTCATTTCTTATTGATATTAATTGTTGAATTCAAAAATAGAGAGTACCTCCCATCATTTATGGTTAGCAAGGATGCTCTTTTGCTTCTAAACACACTTTTTGACACATTGATAATGTAATTAACATATGTAGCTAAACAACCTTGTATATTAATTGAACAAACAAGTATAAACACCATTAAACGCTAAATCTATTTTAATCCTTCAGCCAAAGGAGTCATTCATCATGGTTTTCATTTCGTACAAATATAAGCTATTTTAATTCGTAAATAATGAGTCATTCTAATCACCTCATGTGAATTAGGTTCCTCTTGTTGTTACCAGGATAATTTCGAGCAATAACCATGAAATTAACTTTTGTTTCTTTCTTAATAACTATATTCATTATGAAAAATATTTCCCATGGAACATCTATAGGATGAAATCATTCAATTGAAAAAACAATGGAGTCCTTGATCTTCAATTTCATTTCTTATTGATATTAATTGTTGAATTCAAAAATAGAGTGTACCAATCATCATTGCTGTATTTATTCCAACTGCTCTTTTGATTCCAAACAAACTTTTTGACACATTAATCATGAAATTAACGTATGTAGCTAAACAACCAAATATATTATTAAAATCAAACAAGTATAAACACCATGAAAACTCTAAATCTATTTAAATCCATCAGCAAAACGAGTCATTCATCATGGTTTGCATTACGTGCAAATGTGAACTGGTTTAATTCCTAAATAATCAGGCATTCTAATCGCCTTATGTGGATTAGGCTCCTTTTGTTGTTACCAGGACCAATTTTCATGCAATAACCACGAAATTAACTATTGTTTCTTTCTTAATAACAATGTCCATTATGAAAAAAATGCCCATGGAACATCAATAGGATGAATTCATTCAATTTAACAAACAATGGAGTCCTTGATCTTTAATTTCATTTCTTATTGATATTAGTTGTTGAATTCAAAAATCGAGAGTAGCTCCCATCATTTCTGGTTTGCAAGGCTCCTCTGTTGATTCCAAACGCACCTTTTTGACACGTTGATCATGAAATTAACACATGTAGCTAAACAACCTTGTATATTAATTGAACAAACAAGTATAAACACCATTAAAACGCCAAATCTATTCAAATACTTCAGCCAAAGGAGTCATTCATCATGGTTTGCATTTCGTACAAATATTAACTGTTTTCATTCATAAAAAATGAGTCATTCTAGACACCTCATGTGAATTAGGCTCCACTGGTTGTTACCAGGACCATTTTCATGCAATAACCATGAAATTAACTATTGTTTCTTTCTTAATAACTATGTCCATTATGAAAAAAATGCCCATGGAACATCTATACGATGAATTCATTCAATTTAACAAACAATGGAGCCCTTGATCTTCAATTTCGTTTCTTATTGATATTAATTGTTGAATTCAAAAATAGAAAGTATCTCCCATCATTTCTAGTTAGCAAAGGGCTCCTCTTTTGATTCCAAACACACTTTTTGACACATGGATCATGAAATTAACACATGTAGCTAAACAACCTTGTATATTAATTGAACAAACAAGTAAAAACACCATTAAAACGCTAAATCTATTTTAATCCTTCAGCCAAAGGAGTCATTCATCATGGTTTTCATTTCGTACAAATATAAGCTATTTTAATTCATAAATAATGAGTCATTCTAATCACCTCATGTGAATTAGGTTCCTCTTGTTGTTACCAGGATAATTTCGAGCAATTACCATGAAATTAACTTTTGTTTCTTTCTTAATAACTATATTCATTATCAAAAATATTTCCCGTGGAACATTTATAGGATGAAATCATTCAATTGAAAAAACAATGGAGTCCTTGATCTTCAATTTCATTTCTTATTGATATTAATTGTTGAATTCAAAAATAGTGTGTAGCACTCTTCATTTCTGGTTAGCAAGGTTGCTCTATTGATTCCAAACGATCTTTTGATTCCAAACACACATTTTGACACATTAATCATGAAATTAACGTATGTAGCTAAACAACCAAATATATTATTAAAATCAAACAAGTATAAACACCATTAAAACTCTAAATCTATTTAAATCCATCAGCGAAACAAGTCATTCATCATGGTTTGCATTACGTGCAAATGTGAACAGGTTTAATTCCTAAATAATGAGACATTCTAATCACCTCATGTGAATTAGGCTCCTTTTGTTGTTACCAGGACCATTTTTCATGCAATAACCATGAAATTAACTATTGTTTCTTTCTTAATAACTATATCCATTATGAAAACAATGCCCATGGAACATCTATACGATGAATTCATTCAATTTAACATACAATGGAGTCCTTGATCTTCAATTTCATTTCTTATTGATATTCATTCTTGAATTCAAAAATAGAGTGTACCTCCCATTATTTCTGGTTAGCAAGGCTGGTCTATTGATTGCAAAAACACTTTTTGACACATTAATCATGAAAGTAACACATGTAGCTAAACAACCTAATATATTAATAGAATCAAACAAGTGTAAACACCATTAAAACTCTAAATCTATTTAAATCCATCAGCGAAACGAGTCATTCATCATGGTTTGCATTACGTGCAAATGTGAACTGGTTTAATTCCTAAATAATCAGGCATTCTGATCACCTCATGTGAATTAGGCTCCTTTTGTTGTTAGCAGGACAATTTTTCATGCAATAACCACGAAATTAACTATTGTTTCTTTTTTAAAAACTATGTCCATTATGAAAAAAATACCTATGGAACATCAATAGGATGAATTCATTCAATTTAACAAACAATGGAGTCCTTGATCTTTAATTTCATTTCTTATTGATATTAATTGTTGAATTCAAGGCTCCTCTTTTGATTCCAAACACACTTTTTGACACGTTGATCATGAAATCAACACATGTAGCTAAACAACCTTGTATATTAATTAAACAAACAAGTATAAACACCATTAAAATGCTAAATCTATTTAAATACTTCAGCCAAAGGAGTCATTCATCATGGTTTGCATTTCGTACAAATATTAACTATTTTCATTCATAAAAAATGAGTCATTCTAGACACGTCATGTGAATTAGGCTCCACTGGTTGTTACCAGGACCATTTTCAAGCAATAACCATGAAATTAACTATTGTTTCTTTCTTAATAACTATGTCCATTATGAAAAAAATGCCCATGGAACATCTATACGATGAATTCATTCAATTTAACAAACAATGGAGCCCTTGATCTTCAATTCCATTTCTTATTGATATTAATTGTCGAATTCAAAAATAGAGAGTACCTCCCATCATTTCTGGTTAGCAAGGCTCCTCTTTTTTGATTCCAAACACACTTTTTGACACACATTGATCATGAAATTAACACATGTAGCTAAACAACCTTGTATATTAATTGAACAAACAAGTATAAACACCATTAAAACGCTAAATCTATTTAAATACATCAGCCAAAGGAGTCATTCATCATGGTTTGCATTTTGTACAAATATTAACTATTTTCATTCATAAAAAATGAGTCATTCTAGACACCTCATATGAATTAGGCTCCACTAGTTGTTACCAGGACAATCTCAAGCAATAACCTTGAAATTAACCTTTGTTTCTTTCTTAATAATTATATTCATTATGAAAAAAATTGCCCATGGAGCATCGATAGGATGAATTCATTCAATTTAACAAATAATGGAGTCCATGATCTTAAATTTCATTTCGTATTGATATTATTTCTTCAATTCAAAAATAGAGAGTACCTCCCATCATTTCTGGTTAGCCAGGCTGCTCTTTTGATCCCAAACACTCTTTTTGACACATTGATCATGAAATTAACACATGTAGCTAAACCACCTAGTATATTAATTGAATCAAACTAGTATAAACACCATTAAAACTCGATATCTATTTAAATCCATCACTGAAACGAGTCATTCATCATGGTTTGCATTACGTTCAAATGTGAACTAGTTTAATTCCTAAATAATGAGACATTCTAATCACCTCATGAGAATTAGGCTCCTTTTGTTATTACCAGGACCATTTTTCATGCAATAACCATGAAATTAACTATTGTTTCTTTCTTAATAACTATGTCCATTATGAAAAAAATGCCCATGGAATATCTATATGATGAATTCATTCAATTTAACAAACAATGGAGTCCTTGATCTTGAATTTCATTTGATGTTGATATCAATTGTTGAATTCAAAAATAAAGTGTACCTCCCATCATTTCTGGTTAGCAAGGCTGGTCTATTGATTGCAAACACACTTTTTGACACATTAATCATGAAATTAACACATGTAGCTAAACAACCTAGTATATTAATTGAATCAAACAAGTATAAGCACCATTAAAACTCTAAATATATTTAAATCCATTAGTGAAACGAGTCATTCATCATGGTTTGCATTACGTGCAAATGTGAAATCGTTTAATTCATAAATAATGAGTCATTCTAATCACCTCATGTGAATTAGGCTTCTCTTGTGGTTACCAGGACAATTTCAAGCAATAATCATGCAATTAACTTTTGTTTCTTTCTTAATATCAATGTTCATTATGAAGAAAATGCCCATGGAAAATCTATATATTGAATTCATTCAATTTAACAAACAATGGACACCTTGATCTTCAGTTTCATTTCTTATTGGTATTAATTATTGAAGTCAAAAATAGAGAGTACTTCCCATCATTTCTGGTTAGCAAGGGGCTCCTCTTTTGATTCCAAACACACTTTTTGACACATGGATCATGAAATTAACACATGTAGCTAAACAACCTTGTATATTAATTGAACAAACAAGTATAAACACCATTAAAATGCTAAATCTATTTAAATACATTAGCCAAAGGAGTCATTCATCATGGTTTGCATTTCGTACAAATATTAACTATTTTAATTTATAAAAAATGACTCATTCTAATCACCTAATGTGAATTAGGCTCCTTTTGTTGTTACCAGGACAATTTCAAGCAATAACCTCGAAATTAACTATTGTTTCTTTCTTAATAACTATATCCATTGTCAAAAAAATGCCCATGGAATATCTATATGATGAGTTCATTCAATTTAACAAACAATGGAGTCCTTGATCTTCAATTTCATTTCTTATTGATATTAATTGATGAATTCAAAAATAGAGAGTACCTCCCATCATTTCAGGTTAGTAAGGCTCCTCTTTTGATTCCAAACATACTTTTCGATATATTGATCATGAAATTAACACATGTAGCTAAACAACTTAGTATATCGTACAAATATAAACTATTTTAATTCTTAAATAATGAGTCATTCTAATCACCTCATGTGAATTAGGCTCCTCTTGTTGTTACCAGGACAATTTCAAGCAATAACTATGAAATTAACTTTTGTTTCTTTCTTAATAACTATATTCATTATGAAGAAAATGTCCCATGGAACATCTATATCTTGAATTCATTCAATTTAACAAACAATGGAGTCCTTGATCTTCAATTTCATTTCTTATTGATATTATTTGTTGCATTCAAAAATAAAGAGTACCTCCCATCATTTCTAGTTAGCCAAGCTACTCTTTTGATCTCAAACACTCTTTTTGACACATTGATCATGAAATTAACACATGTAGCTAAACTACCTAGTATATTAATTCACTCAAACAAGTATAAGCACCATTAAAACACTAAATCTATTTAAATCCATCAGCGAAATGAGTCATTCATCATGGTTTGCATTACGTGCAAATGTGAACTGGTTCAATTCCTAAATAATGAGACATTCTAATCACCTCATGTGAATTAGGCTCCTTTTGTTGTTTCCAGGATCATTTTCCATGCAATAACCATGAAATTAACTATTGTTTCTTTCTTAATAACTATGTCCACAATGAAAAAAATGCCCGTGGAACATCTATATGATAAATTCATTCAATTTAACATACAATGGAGTCCTTGATCTTCAATTTCATTTCTTATTGATATTAATTGTTGAATTCAAAAATAGAGTGTACCTTCCATCATTTCTGGTTAGCAAGGCTGGTCTATTGATTGCAAACACACTTTTTGACACATTAATCATGAAATTAACACATGTAGCTAAACAACCTAGTATATTAATTGAATCAAACAAGTCTAAACCCCATTAAAACTCTAAATCTATTTAAATCCATCAGCAAAACGAGTCATTCATCATGGTTTGCATTACGTGCAAATGTGAACTGGTTTAATTCCTACATAATCAGGCATTCCTATCACCTCATGTGAATTAGGCTCCTTTTGTTGTTACCAGGACCATTTTTCATGCAATAACCACGAAATTAACTATTGTTTCTTTCTTAATAACTATATCCATTATGAAAAAAATGCCCATGGAACATCAATAGGATGAATTCATTCAATTTAACAAACAATGGAGCCCTTGATCTTTAATTTCATTTCTTATTGATATTAATTGTTGAATTCAAAAATAGAGAGTAGCTCCCATCATTTCTGGTTTGCAAGGCTCCTCTTTTGATTCCAAAGACACTTTTTGACACGTTGATCATGAAATTAACACATGTAGCCAAACAACCTTGTATATTAATTGAACAAACAAGTATAAACACCATTAAAACACTAAATCTATTCAAATACTTTAGCCAAAGGAGTCATTCATCATGGTTTTGCATTTTGTAGAAATATTAACTATTTTCATTCATAAAAAAAGAGTCATTCTAGACACCTCATGTGAATTAGGCTCCACTGGATGTTACCAGGACCATTTTCATGGAATAACCATGAAATTAACTCTTGTTTCTTTCTTAATAACTATGTCCATTATGAAAAAAATGCTCATGGAACATCTATACAATGAATTCATTCAATTTAACAAACAATGGAGCCCTTGATCTTCAATTTCTTTTCTTATTGATATTAATTGTTGAATTAAAAAATAGAGAGTACCTCCCATCATTTCTAGTTAGCAAGGGGCTCCTCTTTTGATTCCAAACACACTTTTTGACACATTGATCATGAAATTAACACATGTAGCTAAACAACCTTGTATATTAGTTGAACAAACAAGTATAAACACCATGAAAACGCTAAATCTATTTTAATCCATCAGCCAAAGGAGTCATTCATCATGGTTTTCATTTCGTACAAATATAAGCTATTTTAATTCATAAAGAATGAGTCATTCTAAACACTTCATGTGAATTAGGCTCCTCTTCTAGTTACCAGGACAATTTCAAGCAATAACCTCAAAATTAACCTTTGTTTCTTTCTTAATAACTATATTCGTTATGAAAAAAATTGCCCATGGAACATTGATATGATGGATTCATTCAATTTAACAAACAATTGAGTCCTTGACCTTCAATTTCATTTCTTATTGATATTATTTGTTGATGTCAAAAATAAAGAGTACCTCCTTTCATTTCTGATTAGCAAACACTCTTTTGATGGACACTTTTTGAACATTGATCATGAAATTAACACATATAGCTAAACGACCTAGTATATTAATTGAATCAAACAAGTATAAAACACACAATTAAAACACTAAAAATCTATTTAAATCCATCAGCGAAATTAGTCATTCATCATGGTTTGCATTTTTGTGCAAATGTGAACTGGTTTAATTCCTAAATAATGAGACATTCTAATCACCTCATGTGAATTAGGCTCCTTTTGTTGTTTCCAGGACCATTTTTCCATGCAATAATCATGAAATTAACTATTGTTTCTTTCTTAATAACTATGTCCATTATGAAAAAAATGTCCACATGGAATATTTATATGATGAATTCATTAAATTTAACAAACAATGGAGTCCCTTCATCTTGAATTTCATTTCTTATTGACATTAATTGTTTAATTCAAAAATAAAGAGTACCTCCCATCATTTCTGATTAGCAAGGGCTCCTCTTTTTATTCCAAAGACACCTTTTTGACACATTGATCATGAAATTAACACATGTAGCTAAACAACCTTGTATATTAATTGAACAAACAAGTATAAACACCATTAAAAACCTAAATCTATTTTAAATCCTTCAGCCAAAGGAGTCATTCATCATGGTTTTCATTTCGCACAAATATAAGCTATTTTAATTCATAAATAATGAGTCATTGTAATCACCTCTTGTGAATTAGGTTCCTCTTGTTGTTACCAGGATAATTTCGAGCAATAACCATGAAATTAACTTTTGTTTCTTTGTTAATAACTATATTCATTATCAAAAAAAATTTCCCATGGAACATCCATAGGATGAAATCATTCAATTGAAAAAATAAATGGAGTCCTTGATCTTCAATTTCATTTCTTATTGATATTAATTGTTGAATTCAAAAATAGAGTGTACCACTCATCATTTCTGGTTAGCAAGGTTGCGCTATTGATTCCAAACGCTCTTTTGATTCCAAACACTCTTTTTGACACATTAATAATGAAATTAACGTACGTAGCTAAACAACCAAATATAATATTAAAATCAAACAAGTATAACCACCATTAAAACTCTAAATCTATTTAAATCCATCAGCGAAACGAGTCATTCATCATGGTTTGTATTACGTGCAAATGTGAACAGGTTTAATTCCTAAATAATGAGACATTCTAATCACCTCATGTGAATTAGGCTCCTTTTGTTGATTACCAGGACCATTTTTTCATGCAATAACCATGAAATTAATTATTGTTTCTTTTCTTAATAACTATATCCATTATGAAAACAAATGCCTATGGAAACATCTCTATGATGAATTCATTCAATTTAACAAACAATGGAGCCCTTGATCTTCAATTTCATTTCTTATTGATATTAATTGTTGAATTCGAAAATAGAGTGTACCTCCCATCATTTCTGGTTAGCAAGGCTGGTCTTTTGATTCCAAACACACTTTTTGACACATTGATCATGAAATTAACACATGTAGCTAAACAACCTTGTATATTAATTGAACAAACAATTATAAACACCATTAAAACACTCAATCTATTTACATCCATCAGCGAAATGAGTCATTCATCATGGTTTGCATTACGTGCAAATGTGAACTGGTTTAATTCCTAGATAATGGGACATTCTAATCACCTCATGTGAATTAGGCTCCTTATGTTGTTTTACTATGACCATTTTTTATGCTGTAACCATGAAATTAACTATTGTTTCTTTCCTTAATACTCAACTATGTCCATTATGAAAAAAATACCCATGGAATATCTATATGATGAGTTCATTCAATTTAACAAACAATGGTGTCCTTGATCTTGAATTTCATTTCTTATTGATATTAATTGTTGAATTCAAAAATAGAGTGTACCTCCCATCATTTCTGGTTAGCAAGGCTGGTCTATTGATTGCAAACACACTTTTTGACACATTGATCATGAAATTAACAAATGTAGCTAAACAACCTTGTATATTAATTGAACAAACAAGTATAAACACCATTAAAACACTAAATCTATTTAAATACATCAGCCAAAGGAGTCATTTATCATGATTTGCATTTCGTACAAATATTAACTATTTTAATTCATAAAAAATGAGTCATTCTAATCACCTCATGTCAATTAGGCTCCTCTTGTTGTTACCAGGACAATTTTTCAGCAATAACCACAAAATTAACTTTTGTTTCTTTCTTAATAACTATATTCATTATGAAAAAAGTTGCCCATGGAACATCGATAGGATGAATTCATTCAATTTAACAAACAATGGAGTCCTTGATCTTCAATTTCATTTCTTATTGATATTATTTGTTGAATTCAAAAATAAAGAGTACCTCCCATCATTTGTAGTTAGCCAAGCTACTCTTTTGATCCCAAACATTCTTTTTGACACATTGATCATGAAATTAACACATGTAGCTAAACAACTTAGTATGTTAATTGAACAAACAAGTATAACCACCATTAAAATGCTAAATCTATTTAAATCCATTAGCCAAAGGAGTCATTCATCATGGTTTTCATTTCGTACAAATATAAACTATTTTAATTCATAAATAATGAGTCATTCTAATCACCTCATGTGAATTAGGCTCCTGTTGTTTTTACCAGGACAATTTCAAGCAATAACCTCAAAATTAACTATTGTTTCTTTCTTAATAACTATATCCATTATGAAAAAAATGCACATGGAATATCTATATGATGAGTTCATTCAATTTAACAAACAATAGAGTCCTTGATCTTCAATTTCATTTCTTATTGATATTAATTGCTGAATTCAAAAATAGAGAGTACCTGCCATCATTTCTGGTTAGCAAGGCTCCTATTTTGATTCCAAAAACACTTTTTGACACATTGATCATGAAATTAACACATGTAGCTAAACAACCTCATATATTAATTGAACAAACAATTATAAACACCATTAAAACGCTAAATCTATTTAAATACATCAGCCAAAGGAGTTATTCATCATGGTTTGCATTTCATACAAATAATAACTATTTTAATTCATAAAAAATGAGTCATTCTAATCACCTCATGTGAATTAGGCTCCTTTTGTGGATACCAGGACCATTTTACATGCAATAACCATGAAATTAATTATTGTTTCTTTCTTAATAACTATATCCATTATGAAAATAATGCCTATGGAACATCTCTATGATGAATTCATTCAATTTAACAAACAATGGAGCCCTTGATCTTCAATTTCATTTCTTATTGATATTAATTGTTGAATTCGAAAATAGAGTGTACCTCCCATCATTTCTGGTTAGCAAGGCTGGTCTTTTGATTCCAAACACACATTTTGACACATTGATCATGAAATTAACACATGTAGCTAAACAACCTTGTATATTAATTGAACAAACAATTATAAACACCATTAAAACACTCAATCTATTTACATCCATCAGCGAAATGAGTCATTCATTCATCATGTTTTGCATTACGTGCAAATGTGAACTGGTTTAAATTCCTAAATAATGAGACATTCTAATCACCTCATGTGAATTAGGCTCCTTATGTTGTTACTATGACCATTTTTCATGCAATAACCATGAAATTAACTATTGTTTCTTTCTTAATAACTATGTCCATTATGAAAAAAATACCCATGGAATATCTATATGATGAGTTCATTCAATTTAACAAACAATGGAGTCCTTGATCTTGAATTTCATTTCTTATTGATATTAATTGTTGAATTCAAAAATAGAGTGTACCTCCCATCATTTCTGGTTAGCAAGGCTGGTCTATTGATTGCAAACACACTTTTTGACACATTGATCATGAAATTAAACAAATGTAGCTAAACAACCTAGTATATTAATTGAACAAACAAGTATAAACACCATTAAAACACTAAATCTATTTAAATACATCAGCCAAAGGAGTCATTTATCATGATTTGCATTTCGTACAAATATTAACTATTTTAATTCATAAAAAAATGAGAGTCATTCTAATCACCTCATGTGAATTAGGCTCCTCTTGTTGTTACCAGGACAATTTAAAGCAATAACCATGAAATTAACTTTTGTTTCTTTCTTAATAACTATATTCATTATGAAAAAAGTTGCCCATGGAACATCGATAGGATGAATTCATTCAATTTAACAAACAATGGAGTCCTTGATCTTCAATTTCATTTCTTATTGATATTATTTGTTGAATTCAAAAATAAAGAGTACCTCCCATCATTTCTAGTTAGCCAAGCTACTCTTTTGATCCCAAACACACTTTTTGACACATTGATCATGAAATTAACACATGTAGCTAAACAACTTTAGTATATTAATTGAACAAACAAGTATAAACACCATTTAAAATGCTAAATCTATTTAAATCCATCAGCCAAAGGAGTCATTCATCATGGTTTGCATTTCGTACAAATATAAACTATTTTAATTCATAAATAATGAGTCATTCTAATCACCTCATGTGAATTAGGCTCCTCTTGTTGTTACCAGGAAAATTTCAAGCAATAACCTCGAAATTAACTATTGTTTCTTTCTTAATAACTATATCCATTATGAAAAAAAATTGCACATGGAATATCTATATGATGAGTTCATTCAATTTAACAAACAATGGAGTCCTTGATCTTTAATTTCATTTCTTATTGATATTAATTGTTGAATTCAAAAATAGAGAGTACCTCCCATCATTTAAGGGTTAGCAAGGCTCCCTTTTTTGATTCCAAACACACTTTTTGACACATTGATCATGAAATTAAACACATGTAGCTAAACAACATAGTATATTAATTGAACAAACAAGTATAAACACACATTAAAAATGCTAAATCTATTTAAAATCCATCAGCCAAAGCAGTCATTCATCATGGTTTTCATTTCGTACAAATATAAACTATTTTAATAAATAAATAATGATTCATTCTAATCACCTCATGTGAATTAGGCTCCTCTTGTTGTTACCCGGACAATTTCAAGCAATAACCATGAAATTAACTATTGTTTCTTTCTTAATAACTATGTTCATTATGAAAAAAATGCCCATGGAATATCTATATATTGAATTCATTCAATTTAACAAACAATGGACTCCTTGATCTTCAATTTCATTTCTTATTGATATTATTTGTTGAATTAAAAAATAAAGAGTACCTCCCATCATTTCTAGTTAGCCAAGCTACTCTTTTGATCCCAAACACTCTTTTTGACACATTGATCATGAAATTAACACATGTAGCTAAACTACCTAGTATATTAATTGAATCAAAAGTGTATAAACACCTCCCATCATTTCTGGTTAGTAAGGCTCCTATTTTGATTTCAAACACACTTTTTGACACATTAATCATCAAATTAACACATGTAGCTAAACAACCTTGTATATTAATTGAACAAACAATTATAAACACCATTAAAATGCTAAATCTATTTAAATACATTAGCCAAAGGAGTCATTCATCATGGTTTTCATTTTGTACAAATATGAACTATTTTAATTCATAAAAAATGAGTCATTCTAATCACCTCATGTGAATTACGCTCCTCTTGTTGTTACCAGGACAATTTCAAGCAATAACCTCGAAATTAACTTTTGTTTCTTTCTTAATAACTATATTCAATATGACAAAAATTGCCCATGGAACATTGATAGGATGAATTCATTCAATTTAACAAACAATGGAGTCCTTGATCTTCAATTTCATTTCTTATTGATATTATTTGTTGAATTCAAAAATAAAGGGTACCTCCCATCATTTCTAGTTAGCCAAGCTACTCTTTTGATCCTAAACACTCTTTTTGACACATTGATCATGAAATTAACACATGTAGCTAAACTACCTAGTATATTAATTGAATCAAACAAGTATAAACACCATTAAAACACTAAATCTATTTAAATCCATTAGAGAAATGAGTCATTCATCATGGTTTGCATTACGTGCAAATGTGAACTGGTTTAATTCCTAAATAATGAGACATTCTAATCACCTCATGTGAATTAGGCTCCTTATGTTGTTACTAGGACCATTTTTCATGCAATACCCATGAAATTAACTATTGTTTCTTTCTTAATAACTATGTCCATTATGAAAAAAATGTCCATGGAATATCCATATGATGAGTTCATTCAATTTAACAAACAATGGAGTCCTTGATCTTGAATTTCATTTCTTATTGATATTAATTGTTGAATTCAAAAATAGAGAGTACCCCCCATCATTTCTGGTTAGCAAGGTTGGTCTATTTGATTGCCAAACACACTTTTTTTGACACATTAATCATGAAATTAAAAACATGTAGCTAAACAACCTTGTATATTAATTGAACAAACAAGTATAAACACACCATTAAAAAACGCTAAATCTATTTAAATACATCAGCCAAAGGAGTCATTCATCATCATGGTTTGCATTTCGTAAAAAATTAACTATTTTAATTCATAAAAAAATGAGTCATTCTAATCACCTCATGTGAATTAGGGCTCCTCTTGTTGTTACCAGGACAATTTTGAAGCAATAACCACAAAATTAACTTTTGTTTCTTTCTTTAATAACTATATTCATTATGAAAAAAATTGCCCATGGAACATCGATAGGATGAATTCATTCAATTTAACAAACAATGGAGTCCTTGATCTTCAATTTCATTTCTTATTGATATTATTTGTTGAATTCAAAAATAAAGAGTACCTCCCATCATTTCTAGTTAGCCAAGCTACTCTTTTGATCCCAAACACTCTTTTTGACACATTGATCATGAAATTAACACATGTAGCTAAACGACCTAGTATATTAATTGAATCAAACAAGTATAAACACCATTAAAACACTAAATCTATTTAAATCCATCAGTGAAATGAGTCATTCATCATGGTTTGCATTACGTGCAAATGTGAACTGGTTTAATTCCTAAATAATGAGACATTCTAATCACCTCATGTGAATTAGGCTCCTTTTGTTGTTACCAGGACCATTTTGCATGCAATAACCATGAAATTAACTATTGTTTCTTTCTTAATAACTATGTCCATTATGAAAAAAATGTCCATGGAATATCTATATGATGAGTTCATTCAATTTAACAAACAATGGAGTCCTTGATCTTGAATTTCATTTCTTATTGATATTAATTGTTGAATTCAAAAATAGAGAGTACCTCCCATCATTTCTGGTTAAGGCAAGCTGGCTTTTTGATTGCAAACACACTTTTTCACACATTAATCACGAAATTAAAACATGTAGCTAAACAACCTTGTATATTAATTGAACAAACAAGCATAAACACCATTAAAACGCTAAATCTATTTAAATACATCAGCCAAAGGAGTCATTCATCATGATTTGCATTTCGTAAAAATATTAACTATTTTAATTCATAAAAAATGAGTCATTCTAATCACCTCATGTGAATTAGGCTCCTCTTGTTGTTACCAGGACAATTTGAAGCAATAACCACAAAATTAACTTTTGTTTCTTTCTTAATAACTATATTCATTATGAAAAAAATTGCCCATGGAACATCGATAGGATGAATTCATTCAATTTAACAAACAATGGAGTCCTTGATCTTCAACTTCATTTCTTATTGATATTATTTGTTGAATTCAAAAATAAAGAGTACCTCCCATCATTTCTAGTTAGCCAAGCTACTCTTTTGATCCCAAACACTCTTTTTGACACATTGATCATGAAATTAACACATGTAGCTAAACGACCTAGTATATTAATTGAATCAAACAAGTATAAGCACCATTAAAACACTAAATCTATTTAAATCCATCAGTGGAATGAGTCATTCATCATGGTTTGCATTACGTGGAAATGTGAACTGGTTTAATTCCTAAATAATGAGACATTCTAATCACCTCATGTGAATTAGGCTCCTTATGTTTTTACTAGGACCATTTTTTCATGCAATAGCCATGAAATTAACTATTGTTTCTTTCTTAATAACTATGTCCATTATGAAAAAAATGTCCATGGAATATCTATATGATGAGTTCATTCAATTTAACAAACAATGGAGTCCTTGATCTTGAATTTCATTTCTTATTGATATTAATTGTTGAATTCAAAAATAGAGTGTACCTCCCATCATTTCTGGTTAGCAAGGCTGGTCTATTGATTGCAAACACACTTTTTCACACATTAATCACAAACATGTAGCTAAACAACCTTGTATATTAATTAAACAAGCATAAACACCATTAAAACGCTAAATCTATTTAAATACATCAGCCAAAGGAGTCATTGATCATGATTTGCATTTCGTAGAAATATTAACTATTTTAATTCATAAAAAATGAGTCATTCTAATCACCTCATGTGAATTAGGCTCCTTATGTTGTTACTAGGACCATTTTTCATGCAATAACCATGAAATTAACTATTGTTTCTTTCTTAATAACTATATCCATTATGAAAAAAATGCCCATGGAATATCTATATGATGAATTCATTCAATTTAACAAACAATCGAGTCCTTGATCTTGAATTTCATTTCTTATTGATATTAATTGTTAAATTCAAAAATAGAGAGTACCTCCCATCATTTCTGGTTAGCAAGGCTCCTCTTTTGATTCCAAACACACTTTTCGACACATTGATCATGAAATTAACACATGTAACTAAACAACCTTGTATATTAATTGAACAAACAATTATAAACACCATTAAAATGCTAAATCTATTTAAACCCATCAGCGAAATGAGTCATTCATCATGGTTTGCATTACGTGCAAATGTGAATTGGTTTAATTCCTAAATAATGAGACATTCTAATCACCTCATGTGAATTAGGCTCCTTATGTTGTTACTAGGACCATTTTTCATGCAATAGCCATGAAATTAACTATTGTTTCTTTCTTAATAACTATGTCCATTATGAAAAAAATGCACATGGAATATCTATATGATGAGTTCATTCAATTTAACAAACAATGGTGTCCTTGATCTTGAATTTCATTTCTTATTGATATTAATTGTTGAATTCAAAAATAGAGTGTACCTCCCATCAATTCTAGTTAGCAAGGCTGGTCTATTGAT
>JBAPLH010001890.1:0-81905 GCA_037897445.1 Ceriops zippeliana | reverse complement strand
AATTCATTCAATTGCAGCAAACAATAGAGTTCTTCATCTTGGATTGCTTTTATTATTGATATTAATTGGTTGAATTCTAAAAATAAAGAGTGCCTCACACCATTTCTGGTTAGCAGGTCGAATCGTTTGATTCCAAACAGCACTTTTTGATAAAGCAATAATGAAACTTGACATATGTTTGCAAAAACAATAGAAGTATATTAATTAAATCAAACCAGGGTATTAACACCATTATTACTCCAAATCTGTTTGCGTCCATCAGCCCAAATGAGTCATTCAGTCTTGGATTGCATTTCACGATATGTGAACTTGTTTAATTGGACTAAATAATGAGGACTTTCTAATTACCTTAAAGCTAAATTAAGCTCCGCTCTTCTTGTCCAGAAAGAAATAATTTTTCATACATTGACATTGAAATTTATATGTTGACTCTTTCATAACAACTATATCCATTATGGAAAACAATTTGCCATGAATCGTCCATATACATGAATTGATTCAAATTGCAGCAAAGATGATAGAGTTCTTGATCTTGATATTGCTTTTGTTTATTAATTTTAATTAGTTGAATTCTAAAATGCAAGAGTACCTCCACCATTTCTGGTTAGCAGTGTCGTATATTTTTTTGAAAAAAATTTTTTTCCAAACACACTTTGTTGAATAAAGCGATATGAAATTGACATATGTTGCTAAGCACGAAGTATATTAATTAAATCAAACCTAGTATTAACACCATTATTCTCAAATACTACTTGCGTCGATCAGCCAGAATTGAGTCATTTCAGCTTGGATTTGCATTTTATGAATATGTTGAACTTGTTACTATTACTATAATAATGGAAGACTTTCTAATCACCATAAGCTAATTAGTCTCCTCTTGCTTGTTACTAAGAACTTTTTTTCATTCATTATTCCCATGAAATTAATCTATTTGAGTATATTTCTTAACGACTACTTTCATTATGTAAAACTAATTTCCATGAATCGTCTTTTAACATGAATTCATTCAAGAGCAACAAACAAATGGCGTTGGTTGATCGTGAATTTGCTTTTTCTTCTTTGATATTAATTGGTCCATCAGGCAAAGGAGTCATTTCATCTTGGTTTGCATTTCGTACCAATGTGAACATTATTGATTCCTAAATAATGAGCATTTGTAATCACCTTAAGCTAATTACGCTCCCATCTTCTTGTTACAAGAACTATTTTTTTCATGCATCGACCGTGAAATTATATGTTGACTCTTTCTTAATGATGATATTCATTATGAAAACAATTTTCCATGAATCGTCTACAACATGAATTCATTCACTTGCAACAAACAAAAGAGTTCTTAATCTTAAATTGTATTTCTTATTGACATTAATTGGTTGAATTCTAAAATTAAGAGTACCTCCCATCATTTGTGGTTAGCAAGTGGAATCTTTTGATTCCAATCACACTTTTTGATAAAAAACTAATGAAATTGACATATGTTGCTAAACAATGAAGTATATTAATTAAATCTAACAAGTATTAACACCATTATTACTCCAAAATCTGCTTACGTCGATCAGCCAAACGAGTTCATTCATCTTGGATTTGCATTTCATGATGTGTGAACTTGTTTAATTACTAAATAATGAGACTTTCTTTCTAATCACATTAAAGCTAATTAGGCTCCCCTTCTTGTTACAAGAACTAATTTTCATTCATTAACCATGAAAATTATCTATTGAATATTTCTTAACGACTATATTCATTATGAAAACAATTTCCATGAATCGTCTATAACTTTGAATTCATTCAATTGCAGCAAACAATAGAGTTCTTCATCTTGGATTGCTTTTATTATTGATATTAATTGGTTGAATTCTAAAATAAAGAGTGCCTCACACCATTTCTGGTTAGCAGGGTCGAATCGTTTGATTCCAAACACACTTTTTGATAAAGCAATAATGAAATTGACATATGTTGCAAAACAATGAAGTATATTAATTAAATCAAACGGGTATTAACACCATTATTACTCCAAATCTGTTTGCGTCCATCAGCCAAATGAGTCATTCATCTTGGATTGCATTTCACGATATGTGAACTTGTTTAATTGCTAAATAATGAGACTTTCTAATTACCTTAAGCTAATTAAGCTCCTCTTCTTGTTCCATGAACTATTTTTCATACATTGACATTGAAATTATATGTTGACTCTCTTTCATAACAACTATATCCATTATGAAAAAACAATTTCCATGAATCGTCCATAACATGAATTGATTCAATTGCAGCAAAGAATAGAGTTCTTGATCTTGAATTGCTTTTTTTATTAATATTAATTGGTTGAATTCTAAAATAAAGAGTACCTCACACCATTTCTGGTTAGCAGGTCGAATATTTTGATTCCAAACACACTTTTTGATAAAGCGATAATGAAATTGACATATGTTGCTAAGCAACGAAGTATATTAATTAAATCAAACCAGTATTAAACACCATTATTACTCCAAATCTACTTGCGTCGATCAGCCAAATGAGTCATTCATCTTGGATTGCATTTTATGATATGTGAACTTGTTTACTTACTAAATAATGAGACTTTCTAATCACCATAAGCTAATTAGTCTCCTCTTCTTGTTACAAGAACTATTTTTCATTCATTAACCATGAAATTATCTCTTGAGTATTTCTTAACGACTACATTCATTATGAAAACAATTTCCATGAATCGTCTATAACATGAATTCATTCAAGTGCAACAAACAATGGAGTTGTTGATCTTGAATTGCTTTTCTTATTGATATTAATTGGTTGAATTCAAAAATAAAGAGTGTCTCTCTTCATTTCTGGTTACCAGGTCGAATCGTTTCATTGCAAAACACACTTGTTGATAAAACGATAATGAAATTGATATATGTTGCTAAGCAACGAAGTATATTAATTAAATCAAAACAAGTATTAACACCATTATTACTCCAAATCTGTTTACATCCATCAGGCAAAGGAGTCATTCATCTTGGTTTGCATTTCGTACCAATGTGAACATTATTGATTCCCTAAATAATGAGCATTTGTAATCACCCTTAAGCTAATTACGCTCTCCCCTTCTTGTTACAAGAACTATTTTTTCATGCATCGACCGTGAAATTATATGTTGACTCTTTCTTAATGATGATATTCATTATGAAAACAATTTCCATGAATCGTCTACAACATGAATTCATTCACTTGCAACAAACAAAAAGAGTTCTTAATCTTAAATTGTATTTCTTATTGACATTAAATTGGTTGAATTCTAAAATTAAGAGTACCTCCCATCATTTGTGGTTAGCAAGTGGAATCTTTTGATTCCAATCACACTTTTTGATAAAAAACTAATAATGAAATTGACATATGTTGCTAAACAATGAAGTATATTAATTAAATCTAACAAGTATTAACACCATTATTACTCCAAATCTGCTTACGTCGATCAGCCAAACGAGTCATTCATCTTGGATTGCATTTCATGATGTGTGAACTTGTTTAATTACTAAATAATGAGACTTTCTAATCACATTAAGCTAATTAGGCTCCCCTTCTTGTTACAAGAACTAATTTTCATTCATTAACCATGAAATTATCTATTGAATATTTCTTAACGACTATATTCATTATGAAAACAATTTCCATGAATCGTCTATAACTTGAATTCATTCAATTGCAGCAAACAATAGAGTTCTTCATCTTGGATTGCTTTTATTATTGATATTAATTGGTTGAATTTCTAAAATAAAGAGTGCCTCACACCATTTCTGGTTAGCAGGTCGAATCGTTTGATTCCAAACACACTTTTTTGATAAAGCAATAATGAAATTGACATATGTTGCAAAACAATGAAGTATATTAATTAAATCAAACGGGTATTAACACCATTATTACTCCAAATCTGTTTGCGTCCATCAGCCAAATGAGTCATTCATCTTGGATTGCATTTCACGATATGTGAACTTGTTTAATTGCTAAATAATGAGACTTTCTAATTACCTTAAGCTAATTAAGCTCCTCTTCTTGTTCCATGAACTATATTTTTCATACATTGACATTGAAATTATATGTTGACTCTTTCATAACAACTATATCCATTATGAAAACAATTTCCATGAATCGTCCATAACATGAATTGATTCAATTGCAGCAAAGAATAGAGTTCTTGATCTTGAATTGCTTTTTTTTATTAATATTAATTGGTTTGAATTCTAAAATAAAGAGTACCTCACACCATTTCTGGTTAGCAGGTCGAATATTTTGATTCCAAACACACTTTTTGATAAAGCGATAATGAAATTTGACATATGTTGCTAAGCAACGAAGTATATTAATTAAATCAAACCAGTATTAACACCATTATTACTCCAAATCTACTTGCGTCGATCAGCCAAATGAGTCATTCATCTTGGATTGCATTTTATGATATGTGAACTTGTTTACTTACTAAATAATGAGACTTTCTAATCACCATAAGCTAATTAGTCTCCTCTTCTTGTTACAAGAACTATTTTTCATTCATTAACCATGAAATTATCTCTTGAGTATTTCTTAACGACTACATTCATTATGAAAACAATTTCCATGAATCGTCTATAACATGAATTCATTCAAGTGCAACAAACAATGGAGTTGTTGATCTTGAATTGCTTTTCTTATTGATATTAATTGGTTGAATTCAAAAATAAAGAGTGTCTCTCTTCATTTCTGGTTACCAGGTCGAATCGTTTCATTGCAAAACACACTTGTTGATAAAACGATAATGAAATTGATATATGTTGCTAAGCAACGAAGTATATTAATTAAATCAAACAAGTATTAACACCATTATTACTCCAAATCTGTTTACATCCATCAGGCAAAGGAGTCATTCATCTTGGTTTTGCATTTCGTACCAATGTGAACATTATTGATTCCTAAATAATGAGCATTTGTAATCACCTTAAGCTAATTACGCTCCCCTTCTTGTTACAAGAACTATTTTTCATGCATCGACCGTGAAATTATATGTTGACTCTTTCTTAATGATGATATTCATTATGAAAACAATTTCCATGAATCGTCTACAACATGAATTCATTCACTTGCAACAAACAAAAGAGTTCTTAATCTTAAATTGTATTTCTTATTGACATTAATTGGTTGAATTCTAAAATTAAGAGTACCTCCCATCATTTGTGGTTAGCAAGTGGAATCTTTTGATTCCAATCACACTTTTTGATAAAAAACTAATGAAATTGACATATGTTGCTAAACAATGAAGTATATTAATTAAATCTAACAAGTATTAACACCATTATTACTCCAAATCTGCTTACGTCGATCAGCCAAACGAGTCATTCATCTTGGATTGCATTTCATGATGTGTGAACTTGTTTAATTACTAAATAATGAGACTTTCTAATCACATTAAGCTAATTAGGCTCCCCTTCTTGTTACAAGAACTAATTTTCATTCATTAACCATGAAATTATCTATTGAATATTTCTTAACGACTATATTCATTATGAAAACAATTTCCATGAATCGTCTATAACTTGAATTCATTCAATTGCAGCAAACAATAGAGTTCTTCATCTTGGATTGCTTTTATTATTGATATTAATTGGTTGAATTCTAAAATAAAGAGTGCCTCACACCATTTCTGGTTAGCAGGTCGAATCGTTTGATTCCAAACACACTTTTTGATAAAGCAATAATGAAATTGACATATGTTGCAAAACAATGAAGTATATTAATTAAATCAAACGGGTATTAACACCATTATTACTCCAAATCTGTTTGCGTCCATCAGCCAAATGAGTCATTCATCTTGGATTGCATTTCACGATATGTGAACTTATTTAATTGCTAAATAATGAGACTTTCTAATTACCTTAAGCTAATTAGGCTCCTCTTCTTGTTCCATGAACTATTTTTCATACATTGACATTGAAATTATATATTGACTCTTTCATAACAACTATATCCATTATTAAAACCATTTCCATGAATCGTCCATAACATGAATTGATTCACTTGCAGCAAAGAATAGAGTTCTTGATCTTGAATTGCTTTTTTTTTATTAAAATTAATTGGTTAAATTCTAAAATGAAGAGTACCTCACACCATTTCTGGTTAGCAGGTCGAATATTTTGATTCCAAACACACTTTTTGATAAAGCGATAATGAAATTGACATATGTTGCTAAGCAATGAAGTATATTAATTAAATCAAACAAGTATTAACACCATTATTACACCAAATCTAGTTACATCCATCAGCCAAAGGAGTCATTCATCTTGGTTTGCATTTCGGGCGAATGTGAACATGATTAATTCCTAAATATGAGCATTTGTAATCACCTTAAGCTAATTACACTCCCCTTCTTGTTACAAGAACTATTTTTCATGCATTGACCGCGAAATTATATGTTGACTCTTTCTTAATGATGATATTCATTATGAAAACAATTTCCATAAATCGTCTACAACATGAATTCATTTAATTGCAACAAACAATAGAGTTCTTGATCTTAAATTGCATTTTTATTGATATTAATCTGTTGAATTCTAAAATAAAGAGTACCTCCCATCATTTGTGGTTAGTAAGTCGAATCTTTTGATTCCAAACATACTTTTTGATAAAGCGATAATGAAATTGACATATGTTGCTAAACAACGAACTATATTAATTAAACCAAACAAGTATTAACACCATTATTACTCCTAATCTGCTTGCATCGATCAGCAAAATGAGTCATTCATCTTGGATTGCATTTCATTATATGTGAACTTGTTTAATTACTAAATAATGATACTTTCTAATCACCATAAGCTAATTAGGCTCCTCTTCTTGTTACAAGAACTATTTTTCATTTATTAACCATGAAATTATCTATTGACTATTTCTTAACGACTATATTCATTATCAAAACAATTTCCATGAATCGTCTATAACATGAATTCATTCAATTGCAACAAACAATAGAGTTCTTGATCTCGAATTGCTTTTTTTATTGATATTAATTGGTTGAATTCAAAAATAAAGAGTGTCTCTCTTCATTTCTGGTTACCGGGTCGAATCTTTTCATTCCAAACACACTTGTTGATAAAATGATAATGAAATTGACATATGTTGCTAAGCAACGAAGTATATTAATTAAATCAAACAAGTATTAACACCATTATTACTCCAAATCAGTTTACATCCATCAGCAAAAGGAGTCATTCTTTTTGGTTTGCATTTCGTACAAATGTGAGCATTATTAATTCCTAAATAATGAGCATTTGTAATCACCTTAAGCTAATTATGCTCCCCTTCTTGTTACAAGAACTATTTTTCATGCATTGACCGCGAAATTATATGTTGACTCTTTCTTAATGATGATATTCATTATGAAATCAATTTCCATAAATCGTCTACAACATGAATTCATTTCATTGCAACAAACAATAGAGTTCTTGATCTTAAATTGCATTTTTATTGATATTAATTGGCTGAATTCTAAAATAAAGAGTACCTCCCATCATTTGTGGTTAGTAAGTTGAATCTTTTGATTCCAAACATACTTTTTGATAAAGTGATAATGAAATTGACATATGTTGCTAAACAATGAACTATATTAATTAAACCAAACAAGTATTAACACCATTATTACTCCAAATCTGCTTGCGTCGATCAGCCAAACGAGTCATTCATCTTGGATTGCATTTCATGATATGTGAACTTGTTTAATTACTAAATAATGAGACTTTCTAATCACCTTAAGCTAATTAGGCTCCTCTTCTTGTTACAATAACTATTTTTTATTCATTAACCATGAAATTATCTATTGAATATTTCTTAACGACTATATTCATTATGAAAACAATTTTCATGAATCGTCTATAACATGAATTCATTCAATTGCAGCAAACAATAGAGTTCTTCATCTTGAATTGCTTTTATTATTGATATTAATTGGTTGAATTCTCAAATAAAGAGTGCCTCACACCATTTCTGGTTAGCAGGTCAAATCGTTTGATTCCAAACACAATTTTTCATAAAGCAATAATGAAATTGACATATGTTGCAAAACAATGAAGTATATTAATTAAATCAAACAAGTATTAACACCATTATTACTCCAAATCTGTTTGCGTCCATCAGCCAAATGAGTCATTAATCTTGGATTTCATTTCACGATATGTGAACTTGTTTAATTGCTCAATAATGAGACTTTCTAATCACCTTAAGCTAATTTGGCTCCTCTTCTTGTTACAAGAACTATTTTTCATTCATTAACCATGAACTTATCTCTTGAGTATTTCTTAACGACTACATTCATTATGAAAACAATTTCCATGAATCGTCTATAACATGAATTCATTCAAGTGCAACAAACAATAGAGTTCTTGATCTTGAATTGCTTTTCTTATTAATATTAATTGGTTGAATTCAAAAATAAAGAGTGTCTCTCTTCATTTCTGGTTACCAGGTCGAATCTTTTCATTCCAAACACACTTGTTGATAAAACGATAATGAAATTGACATATGTTGCTAAGAAACGAAGTATATTAATTAAATCAAACAAGTATTAATACCATTATTACTCCAAATCAGTTTACATCCATCAGCCATAGGAGTCATTCATTTTGGTTTGTATTTTGTACAAATGTGAGCATTATTAATTCCTAAATAATGAGCATTTGTAATCACCTTAAGCTAATTATGCTCCCCTTCTTGTTACAAGAACTATTTTTCATGCATTGACCGTGAAATTATATGTTGACTCTTTCTTAACAACTATATTCATTATGACAACAATTTCCATGAATCGTCTATAACATGAATTCATTCAAGTGCAACAAACAATAGAGTTCCTGATCTTGAATTGCTTTTCTTATTAATATTAATTGGTTGAATTCAAAAATAAAGAGTGTCTCTCTTCATTTCTGGTTACCAGGTCGAATCTTTTCATTCCAAACACACTTGTTGATAAAACGATAATGAAATTGACATATGTTGCTAAGCAACGAAGTATATTAATTAAATCAAACAAGTATTAACACCATTATTACTCCAAATCAGTTTACATCCATCAGCCAAAGGAGTCATTCATTTTGGTTTGCATTTCGTACAAATGTGAGCATTATTAATTTCTAAATAATGAGCATTTGTAATCACCTTAAGCTAATTATGCTCCCCTTCTTGTTACAAGAACTATTTCATGCATTGACCGTGAAATTATATGTTGACTCTTTCTTAACAACTATATTCATTATGACAACAATTTCCATGAATCGTCTATATCATGAATTCATTCAATTGCAACAAACAATAGAGTTCTTGATCTTAAATTGCATTTCTTATTGATATGAAGTGGTTGAATTCTAAAATAAAGAGTACCTCCCATCATTTGTGGTTAGCAGGTCGAATCTTTTGATTCCAATCACACTTTTTGATAAAACTATAATAAAATTGACATATGTTGCTAAACAATGAAGTATATTAATTAAATGCAACAAGTATTAACACCATTATTACTCCAAATCTGCTTGCGTCGATCAGCAAAACGAGTCATTGATCTTGGATTGCATTTCATGATATGTGAACTTGTTTAATTACTAAATAATGAGACTTTCTAATCACCTTAAGCTAATTAGGCTCCTCTTCTTGTTACAAGAACTATTTTTCATTCATTAACCATGAAATTATCTATTGAATATTTCTTAACGACTATATTCATTATGAAAACAATTTCCATGAATCGTCTATAACATAAATTCATTCAATTGCAGAAAACAATAGAGTTCTTCATCTTGAATTGCTTTTATTATTGATATTAATTGGTTGAATTCTCAAATAAAGAGTGCCTCACACCATTTCTGGTTAGCAGGTCGAATCGTTTGATTCCAAACACAATTTTTCATAAAGCAATAATGAAATTGACATATGTTGCAAAACAATGAAGTATATTAATTAAATCAAACAAGTATTAACACCATTATTACTCCAAATCTGTTTGCGTCCATCAGCCAAATGAGTCATTAATCTTGGATTGCATTTCACGATAAGTGAACTTATTTAATTGCTCAATAATGAGACTTTCTAATCACCTTAAGCTAATTAGGCTCCTCTTCATGTTACTAGAACTATTTTTCATTCATTAACCATGAACTTATCTCTTGAGTATTTCTGAACGACTACATTCATTATGAAAACAATTTCCATGAATCGTCTATAACATGAATTCATTCAAGTGCAACAAACAATAGAGTTCTTGATCTTGAATTGCTTTTCTTATTAATATTAATTGGTTGAATTCAAAAATAAAGAGTGTCTCTCTTCATTTCTGGTTACCAGGTCGAATCTTTTCATTCCAAACACACTTGTTGATAAAACGATAATGAAATTGACATATGTTGCTAAGCAACGAAGTATATTAATTAAATCAAACAAGTATTAACACCATTATTACTCCAAATCAGTTTACATCCATCAGCAAAAGGAGTCATTCTTTTTGGTTTGCATTTCGTACAAATGTGAGCATTATTAATTCCTAAATAATGAGCATTTGTAATCACCTTAAGCTAATTATGCTCCCCTTCTTGTTACAAGAACTATTTTTCATGCATTGACCGTGAAATTATATGTTGACTCTTTCTTAACAACTATATTCATTATGACAACAATTTCCATGAATCGTCTATATCATGAATTCATTCAATTGCAACAAACAATAGAGTTCTTGATCTTAAATTGCATTTCTTATTGATATGAAGTGGTTGAATTCTAAAATAAAGAGTACCTCCCATCATTTGTGGTTAGCAGGTCGAATCTTTTGATTCCAATCACACTTGTTGATAAAACTATAATGAAATTGACATATGTTGCTAAACAATGAAGTATATTAATTAAATCCAACAAGTATTAACACCATTATTACTCCAAATCTACTTGCGTCGATCAGCCGAACGAGTCATTGATCTTGGATTGCATTTCATGATATGTGAACTTGTTTAATTACTAAATAATGAGACTTTCTAATCACCTTAAGCTAATTAGGCTCCTCTTCTTGTTAGAAGAACTATTTTTCATTCATTAACCATGAAATTATCTATTGAATATTTCTTAACAACTATATTCATTATGAAAACAATTTCCATGAATCGTCTATAACATGAATTCATTCAATTGCAGCAAACAATAGAGTTCTTCATCTTGAATTGCTTTTATTATTGATATTAATTGGTTGAATTCTCAAATAAGGAGTGCCTCACACCATTTCTGGTTAGCAGGTCGAATCGTTTGATTCCAAACACAATTTTTCATAAAGCAATAATGAAATTGACATATGTTGCAAAACAATGAAGTATATTAATTAAATCAAACAAGTATTAACACCATTATTACTCCAAATCTGTTTGCGTCCATCAGCCAAATGAGTCATTAATCTTGGATTGCATTTCACGATATGTGAACTTGTTTAATTGCTAAATAATGAGACTTTCTAATTACCTTAAGCTAATTAGGCTCCTCTTCTTGTTCCAAGAACTATTTTTCATACATTGACATTGAAATTATATGTTGACTCTTTCATAACAACTATATCCATTATGAAAACAATTTCCATGAATCGTCTATAACATGAATTCATTCAATTGCAACAAACAATAGAGTTCTTGATGTTAAATTGTATTTCTTATTGACATTAATTGGTTGAATTCTAAAATTAAGAGTACCTCCCATCATTTGTGGTTAGCAAGTTGAATCTTTTGATTCCAATCACACTTTTTGATAAAACAATAATGCAATTGACATATGTTGCTAAACAATGAAGTATATTAATTAAATCAAACAAGTATTAACACCATTATTACTCCTAATCTGCTTGCGTCGATCAGCAAAATGAGTCATTCATCTTGGATTGCATTTCATTATATGTGAACTTATGTAATTACTAAATAATGAGACTTTCTAATTACCTTAAGCTAATTAGGCTCCTCTTCTTGTTCCAATAACTATTTTTCATATATTGACATTGAAATTATATGTTGACTCTTTCATAACCACTATATCCATTATGAAAACAATTTCCATGAATCGTCTATAACATGAATTCATTCAATTGCAACAAATAACAGAGTTCTTGATCTTGAATTCCTATGCTTATTGATATTAATTGGTTGAATTCAAAAATAAAGAGTGTCTCTCTTCATTTCTGGTTACCAGGTCGAATCTTTTCATTCCAAACACACTTGTTGATAAAACGATAATGAAATTGACATATGTTGCTAAGCAACGAAGTATATTAATTAAATCAAACAAGTATTAACACCATTATTACTCCAAATCAGTTTACATCCATCAGCCAAAGGAGTGATTCATCTTGGTTTGCATTTCGTATGAATGTGAACATTATTAATTCCTAAATAATGAGCATTTGTAATCACCTTAACCTAATTACGCTCCCCTTCTTGTTACAAGAAATATTTTTCATGCATTGACCGTGAAATTATATGTTGACTCTTTCTTAATGATGATATTCATTATGAAAACAATTTCCATGAATCGTCTACAACATGAATTCATTCAATTGCAATAAACAAAAGCGTTCTTGATCTTAAATTGTATTTCTTATTGACATTAATTGGTTGAATTCTAAAATTAAGAGTACCTCCCATCATTTGTGGTTAGGAAGTTGAATCTTTTTATTCCAATCACACTTTTTGATAAAACAATAATGAAATTGACATATGTTGCTAAACAATGAAGTATATTAATTAAATCAAACAAGTATTAACACCATTATTACTCCAAATCTACTTGCGTCGATAAGCCAAATGAGTCATTCATCTTGGATTGCATTTCATGATATGTGAACTTGTTTAATTACTAGATAATGAGACTTTCTAATCACCTTAAGGTAATTGGGCTCCTCTTCTTGTTACAAGAACTATTTTTCAGTCATTAACCATGAAATTATCTCTTGAGTATTTCTTAACGACTACATTCATTATGAAAACCATTTCCATGTATCGTCTATAACATGAATTCATTCAAGTGCAACAAACAATAGAGTTCTTGATCAAGAATTGCTTTTCTTATTGATATTAACTGGTTGAATTCAAAAATAAAGAGTGTCTCTCTTCATTTCTGGTTACCAGGTCAAATCTTTTCATTCCAAACACACTTGTTGATAAAACGATAATGAAATTGACATATGTTGCTAAGCAACGAAGTATATTAATTAAATCAAACAAGTATTAACACCATTATTACTCCAAATCTGTTTACATCCATCAGCCAAAGGAGTCATTCATCTTGGTTTGCATTTCGTACGAATGTGAACATTATTAATTCCTAAATCATGAGCATTTGTAATCACCTTAAGCTAATTACGCTCCCCTTCTTGTTACAAGAACTATTTTTCATGCATTGACCGTGAAATTATATGTTTACTCTTTCTTAACAACTATATTCATTATGAAAACCATTTCCATGAATCGTCTATATCATAAATTCATTCAATTGCAACAAACAATAGAGTTCTTGATCTTAAATTCCATTTCTTATTGATATGAAGTGGTTGAATTCTAAAATAAAGAGTACCTCCTGTCATTTGTGGTTAGCAAGTTGAATCTTTTTATTCCAATCACACTTTTTGATAAAACGATAATGAAATTCACATATGTTGCTAAACAATGAAGTATATTAATTAAATCCAACAAGTATTAACACCATTATTACACCAAATCTACTTGTGTCGATCAGCCAAATGAGTCATTCATTTTGGATTGCTTTTCATGATATGTGAACTTGTTTAATTACTAAAGAATGAGACTTTCTAATCACCTTAAGCTAATTAGGCTCCCCTTCTTGTTACAAGAACTATTTTTCATTCATTAACCATGAACTTATCTCTTGAGTATTTCTTAACGACTACATTCATTATGAAAACAATTTCCATGAATCGTCTATAACATGAATGCATTCAAGTGCAACAAACAATAGAGTTCTTGATCTTGAATTGCTTTTCTTATTAATATTAATTGGTTGAATTCAAAAATAAAGAGTGTTTATCTTCATTTCTGGTTACCAGGTCGAATCTTTTCATTCCAAACACACTTGTTGATAAAACGATAATGAAATTGACATATGTTGCTAAGATACGAAGTATATTAATTAAATCAAACAAGTATTAACACCATTATTACTCCAAATATGTTTACATCCATCAGCCAAAGGAGTCATTCATTTTGGTTTGCATTTCGTACGAATGTGAGCATTATTAATTCCTAAATAATGAGCATTTGTAATCACCTTAAGCTAATTATGCTCCCCTTCTTCTTACAAGAACTATTTTTCATGCATTGACCGTGAAATTATATGTTGACTCTTTCTTAACAACTATATTCATTATGACAACAATTTCCATGAATCGTCTATATCATGAATTCATTCAATTGCAACAAACAATAGAGTTCTTGATCTTAAATTGCATTTCTTATTGATATGAAGTCGTTGAATTCTAAAATTAAGAGTACCTCCCATCATTTGTGCTTAGCAAGTCGAATCTTTTGATTCCAATCACACTTTTTGATAAAACAATAATGAAATTGACATATGTTGCTAAACAATGAAGTATATTAATTAAATCCAACAAGTATTAACACCATTATTACTCCAAATCTGCTTGCGTCGATCAGCCAAACGAGTCATTCATCTTGGATTGCATTTCATGATATGTGAACTAGTTTAATTACTAAATAATGAGACTTTTTAATCACCTTAAGCTAATTAGGCTCCTCTTCTTGTTACAAGAACTATTTTTCATTCATTAACCAAGAAATTATCTATTGAATATTTCTTAACGACTATATTCATTATGAAAACAATTTCCATGAATCGTCTATAACATGAATTCATTCAATTGCAGCAAACAATAGAGTTCTTAATCTTGAATTGCTTTTATTATTGATATTAATTGGTTGAATTATAAAATAAAGAGTGCCTCACACCATTTCTGGTTAGCAGGTTGAATCGTTTGATTCCAAACACAATTTTTGATAAAGCAATAATGAAATTGACATATGTTGCAAAACAATGAAGTATATTAATTAAATCAAACAAGTATTAACACCATTATTACTCCATATCTGTTTGCGTCCATCAGCCAAATGAGTCATTAATCTTGGATTGCATTTCACGATATGTGAACTTGTTTAATTACTAAATAATGAGACTTTCTAATTACCTTAAGCTAATTAGGCTCCTCTTCTTGTTCCAAGAACAATTTTGCATATATTGACATTGAAATTATATGTTGACTCATTCATAACAACTATATTCATTATGAAAATAATTTCCATCAATTGTCTATAACATGAATTCATTCAATTGCAGCAAACAATAGAGTTCTTCATCTTGAATTGCCTTTCTTATTAATATTAATTGGTTGAAATTTAAAATGAAGAGTGCCTCACACCATTTCTAGTTAGCAGGTGAAATCTTTTGATTCCAATCACACTTTTTGATAAAACAATAATGAAATTGACATATGTTGCTAATCAATGAAGTATATTCATTAAATCAAACAAGTATTAACACCATTATTACTCCAAATCTACTTGCGTCGATAAGCCAAATGAGTCATTCATCTTGGATTGCATTTCACGATATGTGAACTTGTTTAATTACTAGATAATGAGACTTTCTAATCACCTTAAGCTAATTAGGCTCCTCTTCTTGTTACAAGAACTATTTTTCAGTCATTAACCATGAAATTATCTCTTGAGTATTTCTTAACGACTACATTCATTATAAAAACAATTTCCATGTATCGTCTATAACATGAATTCATTCAAGTGCAACAAACAATAGAGTTCTTGATCTTGAATTGCTTTTCTTATTGATATTGATTGGTTAAATTCAAAAATAAAGAGTGTCTCTCTTCATTTCTGGTTACCAGGTCGAATCTTTTCATTCCAAACACACTTGTTGATAAAATGATAATGAAATTGACATATGTTGCTAAGCAACGAAGTATATTAATTAAATCAAACAAGTATTAACACCATTATTACTCCAAATCTGTTTACATCCATCAGCCAAAGGAGTCATTCATCTTGGTTTGCATTTCGTACAAATGTGAACATTATTAATTCCTAAATAATGAGCATTTGTAATCACCTTAAGCTAATTACGCTCCCCTTCTTGTTACAAGAACTATTTTTCATGCATTGACCGTGAAATTATATGTTGACTCTTTCTTAATGATGATATTCATTATGAAAACAATTTCCATGAATCGTCTACAACATGAATTCATTCAATTGCAACAAACAATAGAGTTATTGATCTTAAATTGTATTTCTTATTGACATTAATTGGTTGAATTCTAAAATTAAGAGTACGTCCCATCATTTGTGGTTAGCAAGTTGAATCTTTTGATTCCAATCACACTTTTTGATAAAACAATAATGAAATTGACATATGTTGCTAATCAATGAAGTATATTCATTAAATCAAACAAGTATTAACACCATTATTACTCCAAAACTACTTGCGTCGATAAGCCAAATGAGTCATTCATCTTGGATTGCATTTCATGATATGTGAACTTGTTTAATTACTAGATAATGAGACTTCCTAATCACCTTAAACTAATTAGGCTCCTCTTCTTGTTACAAGAACTATTTTTCAGTCATTGACCATGAAATTATCTCTTGAGTATTTCTTAATGACTACATTCATTATAAAAACAATTTCCATGTATCGTCTATAATATGAATTCATTCAAGTGCAACAAACAATAGAGTTCTTGATCTTGAATTGCTTTTCTTATTGATATTAATTGGTTGAATTCAAAAATAAACAGTGTCTCTCTTCATTTCTAGTTACCAGGTCGAATCTTTTCATTCCAAACACACTTGTTAATAAAACGATAATGAAATTGATATATGTTGCTAAGCAACGAAGTATATTAATTAAATCAAACAAGTATTAACACCATTATTACTCCAAATCTGTTTACATCCATCAGCCAAAGAGGAGTTATTCATCTTGGTTTGCATTTCGCACGAATGTGAACATTATTAATTCCTAAATAATGAGCATTTGTAATCACCTTAAGATAATTACGCTCCCCTTCTTGTTACAAGAACTATTTTTCATGCATTGACCGTGAAATTATATGTTGACTCTTTCTTAATGATGATATTCATTATGAAAACAATTTCCATGAATCGTCTACAAATGAGTCATTCATCTTGGATTGCATTTCATGATATGTGAACTTGTTTAATTACTAAATAATGAGAGTTTCTAATCACCTTAAGCTAATTAGGCTCCTCTTCTTGTTACAAGAACTATTTTTCATTCATTAACCATGAAATTATCTATTGAATATTTCTTAACGACTATATTCATTATGAAAACAATTTCCATGAATCGTCTATATCATGAATTCATTCAATTGCAGCAAACAATAGAGTTCTTCATCTTGAATTGCTTTTATTATTGATATTAATTGGTTGACTTCTAAAATAAGGAGTGCCTCACACCATTTCTGGTTAGCAGGTCGAATCGTTTGATTCCAAACACAATTTTTTTCATAAAGCAATAATGAAATTGACATATGTTGCAAAACAATGAAGTATATTAATTAAATCAAACAAGTATTAACACCATTATTACTCCAAATCTGTTTGCGTCCATCAGCCAAATGAGTCATTAATCTTGGATTGCATTTCACGATATGTGAACTTGTTTAATTGCTAAATAATGAGACTTTCTAATTACCTTAAGCTAATTAGGCTCCTCTTCTTGTTCCAAGAACTATTTTTCATACATTGACATTGAAATTATATGTTGACTCTTTCATAACAACTATATCCATTATGAAAACAATTTCCATGAATCGTCTATAACATGAATTCATTCAATTGCAACAAACAAAAGAGTTCTTGATCCTAAATTGTATTTCTTATTGACATTAATTGGTTAAATTCTAAAATTAAGAGTACCTCCCATCATTTGTGGTTAGCAAGTTGAATCTTTTTATTCCAATCACACTTTTTGATAAAACAATAATGAAATTGACATATGTTGCTAAACAATGAAGTATATTAATTAAATGAAACAAGTATTAACACCATTATTACTCCAAATCTACTTGCGTCGATAAGCCAAATGTGTCATTCATCTTGGATTGCATTTCATGATATGTGAACTTGTTTAAGTACTAGATAATGAGACTTTCTAATCACCTTAAGCTAATGAGGCTCCTCTTCTTGTTACAAGAACTATTTTTCATTCATTAACCATGAAATTATCTTTTGAGTATTTCTTAACGACTATATTCATTATGACAACAATTTCCATGAATCGTCTATAACATGAATTCATTCAAGTGCAACAAACAATATAGTTCTTGATCTTGAATTGCTTTTATTATTAATATTAATTGGTTGAATTCGAAAATCAAGAAGCCCTCACACCATTTCTGGTTAGCAGGTCGAATCGTTTGATTCCAAACACACTTTTTAATAAAGCAATTATGAAATTGACATATGTTGCAAAACAACGAAGTATATTAATTAAATCAAACAAGTATTAACACCATTATTACTCCAAATCTGTTTACATCCATCAGCCAAAGAGGAGTTATTCATCTTGGTTTGCATTTCGCACGAATGTGAACATTATTAATTCCTAAATAATGAGCATTTGTAATCACCTTAAGATAATTACGCTCCCCTTCTTGTTACAAGAACTATTTTTCATGCATTGACCGTGAAATTATATGTTGACTCTTTCTTAATGATGATATTCATTATGAAAACAATTTCCATGAATCGTCTACAAATGAGTCATTCATCTTGGATTGCATTTCATGATATGTGAACTTGTTTAATTACTAAATAATGAGAGTTTCTAATCACCTTAAGCTAATTAGGCTCCTCTTCTTGTTACAAGAACTATTTTTCATTCATTAACCATGAAATTATCTATTGAATATTTCTTAACGACTATATTCATTATGAAAACAATTTCCATGAATCGTCTATATCATGAATTCATTCAATTGCAGCAAACAATAGAGTTCTTCATCTTGAATTGCTTTTATTATTGATATTAATTGGTTGACTTCTAAAATAAGGAGTGCCTCACACCATTTCTGGTTAGCAGGTCGAATCGTTTGATTCCAAACACAATTTTTCATAAAGCAATAATGAAATTGACATATGTTGCAAAACAATGAAGTATATTAATTAAATCAAACAAGTATTAACACCATTATTACTCCAAATCTGTTTGCGTCCATCAGCCAAATGAGTCATTAATCTTGGATTGCATTTCACGATATGTGAACTTGTTTAATTGCTAAATAATGAGACTTTCTAATTACCTTAAGCTAATTAGGCTCCTCTTCTTGTTCCAAGAACTATTTTTCATACATTGACATTGAAATTATATGTTGACTCTTTCATAACAACTATATCCATTATGAAAACAATTTCCATGAATCGTCTATAACATGAATTCATTCAATTGCAACAAACAAAAGAGTTCTTGATCCTAAATTGTATTTCTTATTGACATTAATTGGTTAAATTCTAAAATTAAGAGTACCTCCCATCATTTGTGGTTAGCAAGTTGAATCTTTTTATTCCAATCACACTTTTTGATAAAACAATAATGAAATTGACATATGTTGCTAAACAATGAAGTATATTAATTAAATGAAACAAGTATTAACACCATTATTACTCCAAATCTACTTGCGTCGATAAGCCAAATGTGTCATTCATCTTGGATTGCATTTCATGATATGTGAACTTGTTTAAGTACTAGATAATGAGACTTTCTAATCACCTTAAGCTAATGAGGCTCCTCTTCTTGTTACAAGAACTATTTTTCATTCATTAACCATGAAATTATCTTTTGAGTATTTCTTAACGACTATATTCATTATGACAACAATTTCCATGAATCGTCTATAACATGAATTCATTCAAGTGCAACAAACAATATAGTTCTTGATCTTGAATTGCTTTTATTATTAATATTAATTGGTTGAATTCGAAAATCAAGAAGCCCTCACACCATTTCTGGTTAGCAGGTCGAATCGTTTGATTCCAAACACACTTTTTAATAAAGCAATTATGAAATTGACATATGTTGCAAAACAACGAAGTATATTAATTAAATCAAACAAGTATTAACACCATTATTACTCCAAATCTGTTTGTGTCCATCAGCCAAATGAGTCATTCATCTTGGATTGCATTTCACGATATGTGAACTTGTTTAATTGCTAAATAATGAGACTTTCTAATTACCTTAAGCTAATTAGGCTCCTCTTCTTGTTCCAAGAACTATTTTTCATACATTGACATTGAAATTATATGTTGACTCTTTCATAACCACTATATCCATTATGAAAACAATTTCCATGAATCGTCTATAACATGAATTCATTCAATTGCAACAAACAATAGAGTTCTGGATCTTGAATTGATTTTCTTATTGATATTAATTGGTTGAATTCAAAAATAAAGAGTGTCTCTCTTCATTTCTGGTTACCAGGTCGAATCTTTTCATTCCAAACACACTTGTTGATAAAACGATAATGAAATTGACATATGTTGCTAAGCAATGAAGTATATTAATTAAATCAAACAAGTATTAACACCATTATTACTCCAAATCTGTTTACATCCATCAGCCAAAGGAGTCATTCATCTTGGTTTGCATTTCGTATGAATGTGAACATTATTAATTCCTAAATAATGAGCATTTGTAATCACCTTAAGCTAATTACGCTCCCCTTCTTGTTACAAGAACTATTTTTCATGCATTGACCGTGAAATTATATGTTGACTCTTTCTTAATGATGATATTCATTATGAAAACAATTTCCATGAATCGTCTACAACATGAATTCATTCAATTGCAACAAACAAAAGAGTTCTTGATCTTAAATTGTATTTCTTATTGACATTAATTGGTTGAATTCTAAAATTAAGAGTACCTCCCATCATTTGTGGTTAGCAAGTTGAATCTTTTTATTCCAATCACACTTTTTGATAAAATAATAATGAAATTGACATATGTTGCTAAACAATGAAGTATATTAATTAAATCAAACAAGTATTAATACCATTATTACTCCAAATCTACTTGCGTCGATAAGCCAAATGAGTCATTCAACTTGGATCGCATTTCATGATATGTGAACTTGTTTAATTACTAGATAATGAGACTTTCTAATCACCTTAAGCTAATTAAGCTCCTCTTCTTGTTACAAGAACTATTTTTCATTCATTAACCATGAAATTATCTCTTGAGTATTTCTTAACGACTACATTCATTATGAAAACAATTTCCATAAAGCGTCTATAACATGAATTCATTCAAGTGCAACAAACAATAGAGTTCTTGATCTTGAATTGCTTTTATTATTGATATTAATTGGGTGAATTCGAAAATAAAGAAGCCATCACACCATTTCTGGTTAGCAGGTCGAATCGTTTGATTCCAAACACACTTTTTAATAAAGCAATTATGAAATTGACATATGTTGCAAAACAACGAAGTATATTAATTAAATCAAACAAGTATTAACACCATTATTACTCCAAATCTGTTTGCGTCCTTCAGCCAAATGAGTCATTCATCTTGGATTGCATTTCACGATATGCGAACTTGTTTAATTGCTAAATAATGAGACTTTCTAATTACCTTAAGCTAATTAGGCTCCTCTTCTTGTTACAAGAACTATTTTTCATACATTGACATTGAAATTATATGTTGACTCTTTCATAACCACTATATCCATTATGAAAACAATTTCCATGAATCGTCTATAACATGAATTCATTCAATTGCAACAAACAATAGAGTTCTTGATCTTGAATTACTTTTTTTATTGATATTAATTAGTTGAATTCAAAAATAAAGAGTGTCTCTCTTCATTTCTGGTTACCAGGTCGAATCTTTTCATTCCAAACACACTTGTTGATAAAATGATAATGAAATTGACATATGTTGCTAAGCAACGAAGTATATTAATTAAATCAAACAAGTATTAACACCATTATTACTCCAAATCTGTTTACATCCATCAGCCAAAGGAGTCATTCATCTTGGTTTGCATTTCGTACGAATGTGAACATTATTAATTCCTAAATAATGAGCATTTGTAATCACCTTAAGCTAATTATGCTCCCCTTCTTGTTACAAGAACTATTTTTCATGCATTGACCGTGAAATTATATGTTGACTCTTTCTTAATGATGATATTCATTATGAAAACAATTTCCATGAATCGTCTACAACATGAATTCATTCAATTGCAACAAACAAAAGAGTTCTTGATCTTAAATTGTATTTCTTATTGACATTAATTGGTTGAATTCTAAAATTAAGAGTACCTGCCATCATTTGTGGTTAGCAAGTTGAATCTTTTGATTCCAATTACACTTTTTGATAAAACAATAATGAAATTGACATATGTTGCTAATCAATGAAGTATATTCATTAAATCAAACAAGTATTAACACCATTATTACTCCAAATCTACTTGCGTCGATAAGCCAAATGAGTCATTCATCTTGGATTGCATTTCATGATATGTGAACTTGTTTAATTACTAGATAATGAGACTTCCTAATCACCTTAAACTAATTAGGCTCCTCTTCTTGTTACAAAGAACTATTTTTCAGTCATTGACCATGAAATTATCTCTTGAGTATTTCTTAATGACTACATTCATTATAAAAACAATTTCCATGTATCATCTATAATATGAATTCATTCAAGCGCAACAAACAATAGAGTTCTTGATCTTGAATTGCTTTTCTTATTGATATTAATTGGTTGAATTCAAAAATAAACAGTGTCTCTCTTTTCATTTCTAGTTACCAGGTCGAATCTTTTCATTCCAAACACACTTGTTGATAAAACGATAATGAAATTGACATATGTTGCTAAGCAACGAAGTATATTAATTAAATCAAACAAGTATTAACACCATTATTACTCCAAATCTGTTTACATCCATCAGCCAAAGGAGTCATTCATCTTGGTTTGCATTTCGTACGAATGTGAACATTATTAATTCCTAAATAATGAGCATTTGTAATCACCTTAAGCTAATTACGCTCCCCTTCTTGTTACAAGAACGATTTTTCATGCATTGACTGTGAAATTATATGTTGACTCTTTCTTAATGATGATATTCATTATGAAAACAATTTCCATGAATCGTCTACAACATGAATTCATTCAATTGCAACAAACAAAAGAGTTCTTGATCTTAAATTGTATTTCTTATTTACATTAATTGGTTGAATTCTAAAATTAAGAGTACCTCCCATCATTTGTGGTTAGCAAGTTGAATCTTTTTTATTCCAATCACACTTTTTGATAAAAACAATAATGGAATTGACATATGTTGCTAATAAATGAAGTATATTAATTAAATCAAACAAGTATTAACATCATTATTACTCCAAATCTGTTTACATCCATCAGCCAAAGGAGTCATTCATCTTGGTTTGCATTTCGTACGAATGTGAACATTATTAATTCCTAAATAATGAGCATTTGTAATCACCTTAAGCTAATTACGCTCCCCTTCTTGTTACAAGAACTATTTTTCATGCATTGACCGTGAAATTATATGTTGACTCTTTCTTAATGATGATATTCATTATGAAAACAATTTCCATGAATCGTCTACAACATGAATTCATTCAATTGCAACAAACAAAAGAGTTCTTGATCTTAAATTGTATTTCTTATTGACATTAATTGGTTGAATTCTAAAATTAAGAGTACCTGCCATCATTTGTGGTTAGCAAGTTGAATCTTTTGATTCCAATCACACTTTTTGATAAAACAATAATGAAATTGACATATGTTGCTAATCAATGAAGTATATTCATTAAATCAAACAAGTATTAACACCATTATTACTCCAAATCTACTTGCGTCGATAAGCCAAATGAGTCATTCATCTTGGATTGCATTTCATGATATGTGAACTTGTTTAATTACTAGATAATGAGACTTCCTAATCACCTTAAACTAATTAGGCTCCTCTTCTTGTTACAAGAACTATTTTTCAGTCATTGACCATGAAATTATCTCTTGAGTATTTCTTAATGACTACATTCATTATAAAAACAATTTCCATGTATCATCTATAATATGAATTCATTCAAGCGCAACAAACAATAGAGTTCTTGATCTTGAATTGCTTTTCTTATTGATATTAATTGGTTGAATTCAAAAATAAACAGTGTCTCTCTTCATTTCTAGTTACCAGGTCGAATCTTTTCATTCCAAACACACTTGTTGATAAAACGATAATGAAATTGACATATGTTGCTAAGCAACGAAGTATATTAATTAAATCAAACAAGTATTAACACCATTATTACTCCAAATCTGTTTACATCCATCAGCCAAAGGAGTCATTCATCTTGGTTTGCATTTCGTACGAATGTGAACATTATTAATTCCTAAATAATGAGCATTTGTAATCACCTTAAGCTAATTACGCTCCCCTTCTTGTTACAAGAACTATTTTTCATGCATTGACCGTGAAATTATATGTTGACTCTTTCTTAATGATGATATTCATTATGAAAACAATTTCCATGAATCGTCTACAAATGAGTCATTCATCTTGGATTGCATTTCATGATATGTGAACTTGTTTAATTACTAAATAATGAGAGTTTCTAATCACCTTAAGCTAATTAGGCTCCTCTTCTTGTTACAAGAACTATTTTTCATTCATTAACCATGAAATTATCTATTGAATATTTCTTAACGACTACATTCATTATAAAAACAATTTCCATGTATCGTCTATAACATGAATTCATTCAAGTGCAACAAACAATAGAGTTCTTGATCTTGAATTGCTTTTCTTATTGATATTGATTGGTTAAATTAAAAAATAAAGAGTGTCTCTCTTCATTTCTGGTTACCAGGTCGAATCTTTTCATTCCAAACACACTTGTTGATAAAACGATAATGAAATTGACATATGTTGCTAAGCAACGAAGTATATTAATTAAATCAAATAAGTATTAACACCATTATTACTCCAAATCTGTTTACATCCATCAGCCAAAGGAGTCATTCATCTTGGTTTGCATTTCGTACGAATGTGAACATTATCAATTCCTAAATAATGAGCATTTGTAATCACCTTAAGCTAATTACGCTCCCCTTCTTGTTACAAGAACTATTTTTCATGCATTGACCGTCAAATTATATGTTGACTCTTTCTTAATGATGATATTCATTATGAAAACAATTTCCATGAATCGTCTACAAATGAGTCATTCATCTTGGATTGCATTTCATGATATGTGAACTTGTTTAATTACTAAATAATGAGAGTTTCTAATCACCTTAAGCTAATTAGGCTCCTCTTCTTGTTACAAGAACTATTTTTCATTCATTCACCATGAAATTATCTATTGAATATTTCTTAACGACTACATTCATTATAAAAACAATTTCCATGTATCGTCTATAACATGAATTCATTCAAGTGCAACAAACAATAGAGTTCTTGATCTTGAATTGCTTTTCTTATTGATATTGATTGGTTAAATTCAAAAATAAAGAGTGTCTCTCTTCATTTCTGGTCACCAGGTCGAATCTTTTCATTCCAAACACACTTGTTGATAAAACGATAATGAAATTGACATATGTTGCTAAGCAACGAAGTATATTAATTAAATCAAACAAGTATTAACACCATTATTACTCCAAATCTGTTTACATCCATCAGCCAAAAGAGTCATTCATCTTGGTTTGCATTTCGTACGAATGTGAACATTATTAATTCCTAAATAATGAGCATTTGTAATCACCTTAAGCTAATTACGCTCCCCTTCTTGTTACAAGAACTATTTTTCATGCATTGACCGTGAAATTATATGGTGACTCTTTCTTAATGGTGATATTCATTATGAAAACAATTTCCATGAATCGTCTACAACATGAATTCATTCAATTGCAACAAACAAAAGAGTTCTTGATCTTAAATTGTATTTCTTATTGACATTAATTGGTTGAATTCTAAAATTAAGAGTACCTCCCATCATTTGTGGTTAGCAAGTTGAATCTTTTGATTCCAATCACACTTTTTGATAAAACAATAATGAAATTGACATATGTTGCTAATCAATGAAGTATATTCATTAAATCAAACAAGTATTAACACCATTATTACTCCAAATCTACTTGCGTCGATAAGCCAAACGAGTCATTCATCTTGGATTGCATTTCATGATATGTGAACTTGTTTAATTACTAGATAATGAGACTTCCTAATCACCTTAAACTAATTAGGCTCCTCTTCTTGTTACAAGAAGTATTTTTCAGTCATTGACCATGAAATTATCTCTTGAGTATTTCTTAATGACTACATTCATTATAAAAACAATTTCCATGTATCGTCTATAATATGAATTCATTCAAGTGCAACAAACAATAGAGTTCTTGATCTTGAATTGCTTTTTTTATTGATATTAATTGGTTGAATTAAAAAATAAACAGTGTCTCTCTTCATTTCTAGTTACCAGGTCGAATCTTTTCATTCCAAACACACTTGTTGATAAAACGATAATGAAATTGACATATGTTGCTAAGCAACGAAGTATATTAATTAAATCAAACAAGTATTAACACCATTATTACTCCAAATCTGTTTACATCCGTCAGCCAAAGGAGTCATTCATCTTGGTTTGCATTTCGTACGAATGTGAACATTATTAATTCCTAAATAATGAGCATTTGTAATCACCTTAAGCTAATTACGCTCCCCTTCTTGTTACAAGAACTATTTTTCATGCATTGACCGTGAAATTATATGTTGACTCTTTCTTAATGATGATATTCATTATGAAAACAATTTCCATGAATCGTCTACAAATGAGTCATTCATCTTGGATTGCATTTCATGATATGTGAACTTGTTTAATTACTAAATAATGAGAGTTTCTAATCACCTTAAGCTAATTAGGCTCCTCTTCTTGTTACAAGAACTATTTTTCATTCATTAACCATGAAATTATCTATTGAATATTTCTTAACGACTACATTCATTATAAAAACAATTTCCATGTATCGTCTATAACATGAATTCATTCAAGTGCAACAAACAATAGAGTTCTTGATCTTGAATTGCTTTTCTTATTGATATTGATTGGTTAAATTCAAAAATAAAGAGTGTCTCTCTTCATTTCTGGTCACCAGGTCGAATCTTTTCATTCCAAACACACTTGTTGATAAAACGATAATGAAATTGACATATGTTGCTAAGCAACGAAGTATATTAATTAAATCAAACAAGTATTAACACCATTATTACTCCAAATCTGTTTACATCCATTAGCCAAAGGATTCATTCATCTTGGTTTGCATTTCGTACGAATGTGAACATTATTAATTCCTAAATAATGAGCATTTGTAATCACCTTAAGCTAATTACGGTCCCCTTCTTGTTACAAGAACTATTTTTCATGCATTGACCGTGAAATTATATGTTGACTCTTTCTTAATGATGATATTCATTATGAAAACAATTTCCATGAATCGTCTACAACATGAATTCATTCAATTGCAACAAACAAAAGAGTTCTTGATCTTAAATTGTATTTCTTATTGACATTAATTGGTTGAATTCTAAAATTAAGAGTACCTCCCATCATTTGTGGTTAGCAAGTTGAATCTTTTGATTCCAATCACACTTTTTGATAAAACAATAATGAAATTTACATATGTTGCTAATCAATGAAGTATATTCATTAAATCAAACAAGTATTAACACCATTATTACTCCAAATCTGTTTACATCCATCAGCCAAAGGAGTCATTCATCTTGGTTTGCATTTCGTACGAATGTGAACATTATTAATTCCTAAATAATGAGCATTTGTAATCACCTTAAGCTAATTACGCTCCCCTTCTTGTTACAAGAACTATTTTTCATGCATTGACTGTGAAATTATATGTTGACTCTTTCTTAATGATGATATTCATTATGAAAACAATTTCCATGAATCGTCTACAACATGAATTCATTCAATTGCAACAAACAAAAGAGTTCTTGATCTTAAATTGTATTTCTTATTGACATTAATTGGTTGAATTCTAAAATTAAGAGTGCCTCACACCATTTCTGGTTAGCAGGTCGAATCTTTTGATTCCAAACACACCTTTTGATAAAGCGATAAAGAAATTGACATATGTTGCTAAGCAGCGAAGTATATTACTTAAATCAAACAAGTATTAACGCCATTATTACTCCAAATCTGTTTACATCCATTAGCCAAAGGATTCATTCATCTTGGTTTGCATTTCATGATATGTTAACTTGTTTAATTACTAAATAATGAGACTTTCTAATTACCTTAAGCTAATTAGGCTCCTCTTCTTGTTTCAAGAACTTTTTTTCATTCATTAACCATGAAATTATCTCTCGACTATTTCTTAACGACTATATTCATTATGAAAACAATTTCCATCAATCGTCTATAACATGAATTCATTCAATTACAGCAAACAATAGAGTTCTTCATCTTGAATTGCCTTTATTATTAATATTAATTGGTTGAATTTTAAAATGAAGAGTGCCTCACACCATTTCTAGTTAGCAGGTGAAATCTTTTGATTCCAAACACACTTTTTGATAAAACGATAATGAAATTAACATATGTTATTAAGCAACGAAGTATATTAATTAAATCAAACAAGTATTAACACCATTATTACTCCAAATCTGTTTACATCCATCAGCCAAAGGAGTCATTCATCTTGGTTTGCATTTCGTAAGAATGTGAACATTATTAATTCCTAAATAATGAGCATTTGTAATCACCTTAAGCTTATTACGCTCCCCTTCTTGTTACAAGAACTATTTTTCATGCATTGACCGTGAAATTATATGTTGACTCTTTCTTAATGATGATATTCATTATGAAAACAATTTCCATGAATCATCTACAACATGAATTCACTCAATTGCAACAAACAAAAGAGTTCTTGATCTTAAATTGTATTTCTTATTCGCATTAATTGGTTGAATTCTAAAATTAAGAGTACCTCCCATCATTTGTCGTTAGCAAGTTGAATCTTTTGATTCCAATCTCACTTTTTGATAAAACAATAATGAAATTGACGTATGTCGCTAAACAATGAAGTATATTAATTACATCAAACAAGTATTAACACCATTATTACTCCAAATCTAATTGCGTCGATCAGCCAAACGAGTCATTCATCTTGGATTGCATTTCATGATATGTGAACTTGTTTAATTACTAAATAATGAGACTTTCTAATCAGCATAAGCTAATTAGGCTCCTCTTCTTGTCACAAGAACTATTTTTCATTCATTAACCATGAAATTATCTATTGAATATTTCTTAACGACTACATTCATTATAAAAACAATTTCCATGTATCGTCTATAACATGAATTCATTCAAGTGCAACAAACAATAGAGTTCTTGATCTTGAATTGCTTTTCTTATTGATATTGATTGGTTAAATTCAAAAATAAACAGTGTCTCTCTTCATTTCTGGTGACCAGGTCGAATCTTTTCATTCCAAACACACTTGTTGATAAAACGATAATGAAATTGACATATGTTGCTAAGCAACGAAGAATATTAATTAAATCAAACAAGTATTAACACCATTATTACTCCAAATCTATTTACATCCATCAGCCAAAGGAGTCATTCATCTTGGTTTGCATTTCGTAAGAATGTGAACATTATTAATTCCTAAATAATGAGCATTTGTAATCACCTTAAGCTTATTACGCTCCCCTTCTTGTTACAAGAACTATTTTTCATGCATTGACCGTGAAATTATATGTTGACTCTTTCTTAATGATGATATTCATTATGAAAACAATTTCCATGAATCATCTACAACATGAATTCACTCAATTGCAACAAACAAAAGAGTTCTTGATCTTAAATTGTATTTCTTATTCGCATTAATTGGTTGAATTCTAAAATTAAGAGTACCTCCCATCATTTGTCGTTAGCAAGTTGAATCTTTTGATTCCAATCTCACTTTTTGATAAAACAATAATGAAATTGACGTATGTCGCTAAACAATGAAGTATATTAATTACATCAAACAAGTATTAACACCATTATTACTCCAAATCTAATTGCGTCGATCAGCCAAACGAGTCATTCATCTTGGATTGCATTTCATGATATGTGAACTTGTTTAATTACTAAATAATGAGACTTTCTAATCAGCATAAGCTAATTAGGCTCCTCTTCTTGTCACAAGAACTATTTTTCATTCATTAACCATGAAATTATCTATTGAATATTTCTTAACGACTACATTCATTATAAAAACAATTTCCATGTATCGTCTATAACATGAATTCATTCAAGTGCAACAAACAATAGAGTTCTTGATCTTGAATTGCTTTTCTTATTGATATTGATTGGTTAAATTCAAAAATAAACAGTGTCTCTCTTCATTTCTGGTGACCAGGTCGAATCTTTTCATTCCAAACACACTTGTTGATAAAACGATAATGAAATTGACATATGTTGCTAAGCAACGAAGTATATTAATTAAATCAAACAAGTATTAACACCATTATTACTCCAAATCTATTTACATCCATCAGCCAAAGGAGTCATTCATCTTGGTTTGCATTTCGTACGAATGTGAACATTATCAATTCCTAAATAATGAGCATTTGTAATCACCTTAAGCTAATTACGCTCCCCTTCTTGTTACAAGAACTATTTTTCATGCATTGACCGTGAAATTATATGTTGACTCTTTCTTAATGATGATATTCATTATGAAAACAATTTCCATGAATCGTCTACAAATGAGTCATTCATCTTGGATTGCATTTCATGATATGTGAACTTGTTTAATTACTAAATAATGAGAGTTTCTAATCACCTTAAGCTAATTAGGCTCCTCTTCTTGTTACAAGAACTATTTTTCATTCATTAACCATGAAATTATCTATTGAATATTTCTTAACGACTACATTCATTATAAAAACAATTTCCATGTATCGTCTATAACATGAATTCATTCAAGTGCAACAAACAATAGAGTTCTTGATCTTGAATTGCTTTTCTTATTGATATTGATTGGTTAAATTCGAAAATAAAGAGTGTCTCTCTTCATTTCTGGTTACCAGGTCGAATCTTTTCATTCCAAACACACTTGTTGATAAAACGATAATGAAATTGACATATGTTGCTAAGCAACGAAGTATATTAATTAAATCAAACAAGTATTAACACCATTATTACTCCAAATCTATTTACATCCATCAGCCAAAGGAGTCATTCATCTTGGTTTGCATTTCGTACGAATGTGAACATTATCAATTCCTAAATAATGAGCATTTGTAATCACCTTAAGCTAATTACGCTCCCCTTCTTGTTACAAGAACTATTTTTCATGCATTGACTGTGAAATTATATGTTGACTCTTTCTTAATGATGATATTCATTATGAAAACAATTTCCATGAATCGTCTACAACATGAATTCATTCAATTGCAACAAACAAAAGAGTTATTGATCTTAAATTGTATTTCTTAGTTACATTAATTGGTTGAATTCTAAAATTAAGAGTACCTCCCATCATTTGTGGTTAGCAAGTTGAATCTTTTTATTCCAATCACACTTTTTGATAAAACAATAATGGAATTGACATATGTTGCTAATAAATGAAGTATATTAATTAAATCAAACAAGTATTAACACCATTATTACTCCAAATCTGTTTACATCCATCAGCCAAAGGAGTCATTCATCTTGGTTTGCATTTCGTACGAATGTGAACATTATTAATTCCTAAATAATGAGCATTTGTAATCACCTTAAGCTAATTACGGTCCCCTTCTTGTTACAAGAACTATTTTTCATGCATTGACCGTGAAATTATATGTTGACTCTTTCTTAATGATGATATTCATTATGAAAACAATTTCCATGAATCGTCTACAACATGAATTCATTCAATTGCAACAAACAAAAGAGTTCTTGATCTTAAATTGTATTTCTTATTGACATTAATTGGTTGAATTCTAAAATTAAGAGTACCTCCCATCATTTGTGGTTAGCAAGTTGAATCTTTTGATTCCAATCACACTTTTTGATAAAACAATAATGAAATTTACATATGTTGCTAATCAATGAAGTATATTCATTAAATCAAACAAGTATTAACACCATTATTACTCCAAAAATCTGTTTACATCCATCAGCCAAAGGAGTCATTCATCTTGGTTTGCATTTCGTACGAATGTGAACATTATTAATTCCTAAATAATGAGCATTTGTAATCACCTTAAGCTAATTACGCTCCCCTTCTTGTTACAAGAACTATTTTTCATGCATTGACTGTGAAATTATATGTTGACTCTTTCTTAATGATGATATTCATTATGAAAACAATTTCCATGAATCGTCTACAACATGAATTCATTCAATTGCAACAAACAAAAGAGTTCTTGATCTTAAATTGTATTTCTTATTGACATTAATTGGTTGAATTCTAAAATTAAGAGTGCCTCACACCATTTCTGGTTAGCAGGTCGAATCTTTTGATTCCCAAACACACCTTTTGATAAAGCGATAAAGAAATTGACATATGTTGCTAAGCAGCGAAGTATATTACTTAAATCAAACAAGTATTAACGCCATTATTACTCCAAATCTGTTTACATCCATTAGCCAAAGGATTCATTCATCTTGGTTTGCATTTCATGATATGTTAACTTGTTTAATTACTAAATAATGAGACTTTCTAATTACCTTAAGCTAATTAGGCTCCTCTTCTTGTTTCAAGAACTTTTTTTCATTCATTAACCATGAAATTATCTCTCGACTATTTCTTAACGACTATATTCATTATGAAAACAATTTCCATCAATCGTCTATAACATGAATTCATTCAATTACAGCAAACAATAGAGTTCTTCATCTTGAATTGCCTTTATTATTAATATTAATTGGTTGAATTTTAAAATGAAGAGTGCCTCACACCATTTCTAGTTAGCAGGTGAAATCTTTTGATTCCAAACACACTTTTTGATAAAACGATAATGAAATTAACATATGTTATTAAGCAACGAAGTATATTAATTAAATCAAACAAGTATTAACACCATTATTACTCCAAATCTGTTTACATCCATCAGCCAAAGGAGTCATTCATCTTGGTTTGCATTTCGTACGAATGTGAACATTATCAATTCCTAAATAATGAGCATTTGTAATCACCTTAAGCTAATTACGATCCCCTTCTTGTTACAAGAACTATTTTTCATGCATTGACCGTGAAATTATATGTTGACTCTTTCTTAATGATGATATTCATTATGAAAACAATTTTCATGAATCGTCTACAAATGAGTCATTCATCTTGGATTGCATTTCATGATATGTGAACTTGTTTAATTACTAAATAATGAGAGTTTCTAATCACCTTAAGCTAATTAGGCTCCTCTTCTTGTTACAAGAACTATTTTTCATTCATTAACCATGAAATTATCTATTGAATATTTCTTAACGACTACATTCATTATAAAAACAATTTCCATGTATCGTCTATAACATGAATTCATTCAAGTGCAACAAACAATAGAGTTCTTGATCTTGAATTGCTTTTCTTATTGATATTGATTGGTTAAATTCAAAAATAAAGAGTGTCTCTCTTCATTTCTGGTCACCAGGTCGAATCTTTTCATTCCAAACACACTTGTTGATAAAACGATAATGAAATTGACATATGTTGCTAAGCAACGAAGTATATTAATTAAATCAAACAAGTATTAACACCATTATTACTCCAAATCTGTTTACATCCATCAGCCAAAGGAGTCATTCATCTTGGTTTGCATTTCGTACGAATGTGAACATTATTAATTCCTAAATAATGAGCATTTGTAATCACGTTAAGCTAATTACGCTCCCCTTCTTGTTACAAGAACTATTTTTCATGCATTGACTGTGAAATTATATGTTGACTCTTTCTTAATGATGATATTCATTATGAAAACAATTTCCATGAATCGTCTACAACATGAATTCATTCAATTGCAACAAACAAAAGAGTTATTGATCTTAAATTGTATTTCTTATTTACATTAATTGGTTGAATTCTAAAATTAAGAGTACCTCCCATCATTTGTGGTTAGCAAGTTGAATCTTTTTATTCCAATCACACTTTTTGATAAAACAATAATGGAATTGACATATGTTGCTAATAAATGAAGTATATTAATTAAATCAAACAAGTATTAACACCATTATTACTCCAAATCTGTTTACATCCATCAGCCAAAGGAGTCATTCATCTTGGTTTGCATTTCGTACGAATGTGAACATTATTAATTCCTAAATAATGAGCATTTGTAATCACCTTAAGCTAATTACGGTCCCCTTCTTGTTACAAGAACTATTTTTCATGCATTGACCGTGAAATTATATGTTGACTCTTTCTTAATGATGATATTCATTATGAAAACAATTTCCATGAATCGTCTACAACATGAATTCATTCAATTGCAACAAACAAAAGAGTTCTTGATCTTAAATTGTATTTCTTATTGACATTAATTGGTTGAATTCTAAAATTAAGAGTACCTCCCATCATTTGTGGTTAGCAAGTTGAATCTTTTGATTCCAATCACACTTTTTGATAAAACAATAATGAAATTTACATATGTTGCTAATCAATGAAGTATATTCATTAAATCAAACAAGTATTAACACCATTATTACTCCAAATCTACTTGCGTCGATAAGCCAAATGAGTCATTCATCTTGGATTGCATTTCATGATATGTGAACTTGTTTAATTACTAGATAATGAGACTTCCTAATCACCTTAAACTAATTAGGCTCCTCTTCTTGTTACAAGAACTATTTTTCAGTCATTGACCATGAAATTATCTCTTGAGTATTTCTTAATGACTACATTCATTATAAAAACAATTTCCATGTATCGTCTATAATATGAATTCATTCAAGTGCAACAAACAATAGAGTTCTTGATCTTGAATTGCTTTTCTTATTGATATTAATTGGTTGAATTCAAAAATAAACAGTGTCTCTCTTCATTTCTGGTCACCAGGTCGAATCTTTTCATTCCAAACACACTTGTTGATAAAACGATAATGAAATTGACATATGTTGCTAAGCAACGAAGTATATTAATTAAATCAAACAAGTATTAACACCATTATTACTCCAAATCTGTTTACATCCATCAGCCAAAGGAGTCATTCATGTTGGTTTGCATTTCGTACGAATGTGAACATTATCAATTCCTAAATAATGAGCATTTGTAATCACCTTAAGCTAATTACGCTCCCCTTCTTGTTACAAGAACTATTTTTCATGCATTGACCGTGAAATTATATGTTGACTCTTTCTTAATGATGATATTCATTATGAAAACAATTTTCCATGAATCGTCTACAAATGAGTCATTCATCTTGGATTGCATTTCATGATATGTGAAACTTGTTTAATTACTAAATAATGAGAGTTTCTAATCACCTTAAGCTAATTAGGCTCCTCTTCTTGTTACAAGAACTATTTTTTTTTCATTCATTAACCATGAAATTATCTATTGAATATTTCTTAACGACTACATTCATTATAAAAACAATTTCCATGTATCGTCTATAACATGAATTCATTCAAGTGCAACAAACAATAGAGTTCTTGATCTTGAATTGCTTTTCTTATTGATATTGATTGGTTAAATTCAAAAATAAAGAGTGTCTCTCTTCATTTTTGGTCACCAGGTCGAATCTTTTCATTCCAAACACACTTGTTGATAAAACGATAATGAAATTGACATATGTTGCTAAGCAACGAAGTATATTAATTAAATCAAACAAGTATTAACACCATTATTACTCCAAATCTGTTTACATCCATCAGCCAAAGGAGTCACTCATCTTGGTTTGCATTTCGTACGAATGTGAACATTATCAATTCCTAAATAATGAGCATTTGTAATCACCTTAAGCTAATTACGCTCCCCTTCTTGTTACAAGAACTATTTTTCATGCATTGACCGTGAAATTATATGTTGACTCTTTCTTAATGATGATATTCATTATGAAAACAATTTCCATGAATCGTCTACAAATGAGTCATTCATCTTGGATTGCATTTCATGATATGTGAACTTGTTTAATTACTAAATAATGAGAGTTTCTAATCACCTTAAGCTAATTAGGCTCCTCTTCTTGTTACAAGAACTATTTTTCATTCATTAACCATGAAATTATCTATTGAATATTTCTTAACGACTACATTCATTATAAAAACAATTTCCATGTATCGTCTATAACATGAATTCATTCAAGTGCAACAAACAATGGAGTTCTTGATCTTGAATTGCTTTTCTTATTGATATTGATTGGTTAAATTCAAAAATAAAGAGTGTCTCTCTTCATTTCTGGTTACAAGAACTATTTTTCATGCATTGACCGTGAAATTATATGTTGACTCTTTCTTAATGATGATATTCATTATGAAAACAATTTCCATGAATCGTCTACAACATGAATTCACTCAATTGCAACAAACAAAAGAGTTCTTGATCTTAAATTGTATTTCTTATTCGCATTAATTGGTTGAATTCTAAAATTAAGAGTACCTCCCATCATTTGCCGTTAGCAAGTTGAATCTTTTGATTCCAATCTCACTTTTTGATAAAACAATAATGAAATTGACGTATGTCGCTAAACAATGAAGTATATTAATTACATCAAACAAGTATTAACACCATTATTACTCCAAATCTACTTGCGTCGATCAGCCAAACGAGTCATTCATCTTGGATTGCATTTCATGATATGTGAACTTGTTTAATCACTAAATAATGAGACTTTCTAATCAACATAAGCTAATTAGGCTCCTCTTCTTGTTACAAGAACTATTTTTCATTCATTAACCATGAAATTATCTATCGACTATTTCTTAACGACTATATTCATTATGAAAACAATTTCCATGAATCGTCTATAACATGAATTCATTCAATTGCAGCAAACAATAGAGTTCTTGATCTTGAATTGCTTTTCTTGTTAATATTAATTGGTTGAATTCTAAAATAAAGAGTGGCTCACACCATTTCTGGTTAGCAGGTCGAATCTTTTGATTCCAAACACACCTTTTGATAAAGCGATAAAGAAATTGACATATGTTGCTAAGCAGCGAAGTATATTACTTAAATTAAACAAGTATTAACACCATTATTACTCCAAATCTGTTTACATCCATCAGCCAAAGGATTCATTCATCTTGGTTTGCATTTCATGATATGTTAACTTGTTTAATTACTAAATAATGAGACTTTCTAATTACCTTAAGCTAAATAGGCTCCTCTTCTTGTTTCAAGAACTATTTTTCATTCATTAACCATGAAATTATCTCTCGACTATTTCTTAACGACTATATTCATTATGAAAACAATTTCCATCAATCGTCTATAACATGAATTCATTCAATTACAGCAAACAATAGAGTTCTTGATCTTGAATTGCTTTTATTATTAATATTAATTGGTTGAATTTTAAAATGAAGAGTGCCTCACACCATTTCTGGTTAGCAGGTGAAATTTTTTGATTCCAAACACACTTTTTGGTAAAATGATAATGAAATTGTCATATGTTGCTAAGCAACGAAGTATATTAATTAAATCAAACAAGTATTAACACAATTATTACTCCAAATCTGTTTACATTCATCAGCCAAAGGAGTCATTCATCTTGGTTTGCATTTCGTGCGAATGTGAACATTATTAATTCCTAAATAGTGAGCATTTGTAATCACCTTAAGCTAATTACGCTCCCCTTCTTGCTACAAGAACTATTTTTCATGCATTGACCGTGAAATTATATGTTGACTCTTTCTTAACGATGATATTCATTATGAAAATAATTTCCATCAATCGTCTACAACATGAATTCATTCAATTGCAACAAAAAAAATGAGTTCTTGATCTTAAATTGTATTTCTTATTGATATTAATTAGTTGAATTCTAAAATAAAGAGTACCTCCGATCATTTGTGGTTAGCAAGTCGAATCTTTTGATTCCAATCACACTTTTTGATAAAACGATAATGAAATTGACATATGTTGCTAAACAATATAGTATATTAATTAAATCAAACAAGTATTAACACCATTATTACTCCAAATCTGCTTGCGTTGATCAGCCAAATGAGTCATTCATCTTGGATTGCATTTAATGATATGTGAACTTGTTTCATTTCTAAATAATGAGTCTTTCTAATCACCTTAAGCTAATTAGGTTCCTATTCTTGTTACAAGAACTATTTTTCATTCATTAACCATGAAATTATCTCTTGACTATTTCTTAACGACTATATTCATTATGAAAACAGTTTCCATGAATCGTCTATAACATGAATTATTCAATTGCAACAAACAATAGAGTTGTTAATCTTAAATTGCTTTTCTTATTGATATTAATTGGTTTCATTATAAAATAAATAGTACCTCCCATCATTTGTGGGTAGCAAGTCGAATCTTTTGATTCCAAACACACTTTTTGATAAAGCAATAACGAAATTGACATATGTTGCTAAACAACGAACTATATTAATTAATCCAAACAAGTATTAACACCATTATTACTCCTAATCTGCTTGCGTCGATCAGCGAAATGACTCATTCATCTTGGATTGCATTTCATTAAATGTGAACTTGTTTAATTACTAAATAATGATACTTTCTAATCACCATAAGCTAATTAGGCTCCTCTTCTTGTTACAAGAACTATTTTTCATTCATTAACCATGAAATTATCTATTGACTATTTCTTTACGACTATATTCATTATGAAAACAATTTCCATGAATCGTCTATAAATTGAATTCTTTCAATTGCAGCAAACAATAGAGTTCTTCATCTAGAATTGCTTCTCTTATTAATAGTCATTGGTTGTATTCTAAAATAAAGAGTGCCTCACAACATTTCTGGTTAGCAGGTCGAATCTTTTGATTCCAAAGACACTTTTCGATAAAACGATAATGAAATTGACATATGTTGCTAAACAATGAACTATATTAATTTAACCAAACAAGTATTAACACCATTATTGCTCCAAATCTATTTGCGTCCATTAGCCAGATAAGTCATTCATCTTGGATTGCATTTCATGATATGTGAACTTGTTTAATTACTAAATAATGAGACTTTCTAATTACCTTAAGCTAATTAGGCTCTTCTTCTTGTTCCAAGAACTATTTTTCATTCATTGACCGTGAAATTATATGTTGACTCTTTCTTAACAATTATATTCATTGTGAAAACTATTTCCATGAATCGTCTATAACATGAATTCATTCAATTGCAGCAAACAATAGAGTTCCTGATCTTGAATTGCTTTTCTTATTAATATTTTTTGGTTGAATTCTAAAATAAATAGTACCTCCCATCATTTGTGGTTAGCAAGTCGTATCTGTTGATTCCAAACCCACTTTTTGATAAAGCAATAATGAAATTGACATATGTTGCAAAATAATGAAGTATATTAATTAAATCAAACAAGTCTTAACACCATTATTACTCTAAATCTGTTTACATCCATCAGCCAAAGGAGTCATTCATCTTGGTTTGCATTTCATGCTAATGTGAACTTTATTAATTCCTAAATAATGAGCGTTTCTAATCACCTTAATCTAATTACGCTCCTCTTCTTGTTACAAGAACTATTTTTCAACGATTGATCTCAAAATTATATGTTGACTCTTTCTTAACGACTATATTATTTATGAAAACAATTTCCATGAATTGTCTATAACATGAATTCATTCAACTGCAACAAACAATAGAGTTCTTGATCTTAAATTGCATTTTTGTTGATATTAATTGGTTGAATTCTAAAATAAAGAGTACCTCCCATCATTTGTGGTTAGCAAGTAGAATCTTTAGATTCCAAACATACTTTTTTATAAAGCGATAATGAAATTGACATATGTTGCTAAACAATGAACTATATTAATTAAACCAAACAAGTATCAACACCATCATTACTCCAAATCTATTTGCGTCCGTCAGCCAAATGAGTCATTCATCTTGGATTGCATTTCATGATATGTGAACTTGTTTAATTACTAAATAATGAGACTTTCTAATTACCTTAAGCTAATTAGGCTCCTCTTCTCGTTCTAAGAACTATTTTTCATACATTGATCGTGAAATTATATGTTGACTATTTCTTAACGACTATATTCATTATGAAAACAATTTCCATGAATCGTCTATAACATGAATTCTTTCAATTGGAGCAAACAATAGAGTTCTTGATCTTGAATTGCTTTTCTTATTAATATTCATTGGTTGAATTCTAAAATAAAGAGTGCCTCACTCCATTTCTGGCTAGCAGGTCGAATCTTTTGATTCCAAACACAATTTTTGATAAAGCGAGAAAGAAATTGACATATGTTGCTAAGCAACGAAGTATATTACTTAAATCAAACAAGTATTAACGCCATTATTACTCCAAATCTATTTACATCCATCAGCCAAAGGAGTCATTCATCTTGGTTTGCATTTCATGATATGTGAACTTGTTTAATTACTAAATAATGAGACTTTCTAATTACCTTAAGCTAATTAGGCTCCTCTTCTCGTTTCAAGAACTATTTTTCATTCATTAACCATGAAATTATCTCTCGACTATTTCTTAACGACTATATTCATTATGAAAAAAATTTCCATGAATCGTCTATAACATGAATTCATTCAATTGCAACAAAAAATAGAGTTCTTGATCTTAAATTGCATTCTTATTGATATTACTTGGTTTAATTCTAAAATAAATAGTGCCTCCCATCATTTGTGGTTAGCAAGTCAAATCTTTTCATTTCAAACATACTTTTTGGTCAAGCGATAATGAAATTGACATATGTTGCTAAACAATGAACTATATTAATTAAACCAAACAAGTATTAACACCATTATTACTCCTAATCTGCTTGCGTCAATCAGCGAAATGAGTCATTCATCTTGGATTGCATTTCATTATATGTGAACTTGTTTAAGTACTAAATAATGATACTTTCTAATCACCATAAGCTAATGAGGCTCCTCTTCTTGTTACAAGAACTATTTTTCATTCTTTAACGATGAAATTATCTATTGACTATTTCTTAACGACTATATTCATTATGAGAACAATTTCCATGAATAGTCTATAACATGAATTCATTCAATGCAACAAAAATAGAGTTCTTGATCTTGAATTGCTTTTCTTATTGATATTAATTGGTTGAATTAAAAAATAAAGAGTGTCTATCATCATTTCTGGTTACCAGGTCGAATCTTTTGATTCCAAACACACTTTTCGATAAAACGATAATGAAATTGACATATGTTGCTAAACAATGAACTGTATTAATTAAACCAAACAAGTATTAACACCATTATTCCTCCAAATCTATATGCGTCCATTAGCCAAAAGAGTCATTCATCTTGGATTGCATTTCATGATATGTGAACTTGTTTAATTACTAAATAATGAGACTTTCTAATTATCTTAAGCTAATTAGGCTCCTCTTCTTGTTCCAAGAACTAGTTTTCATTCATTAACCGTGAAATTATATGTTGACTCTTTCTTAACAACTATATTCATTGTGAAAACAATTTCCATGAATCGTCTATAACATGAATTCATTCAATTGCAGCAAACAATAGTGTTCTTGATCTTGAATTGCTTTTCTTATTAATATTAATTGGTTGAATTCTAAAATAAATAGTACGTCCCATCATTTGTGGTTACCAGGTCGAATCTTTTGATTCCAAACATACTTTTTTATAAAGCGATAATGAAATTGACATATGTTGCTAAACAATGAAGTATATTAATTAAATCGAACAAGTATTGACACCATTATTACACCAAATCTGTTTGCGTCCATCAGCCAAATGAGTCATTCATCTTAGATTGCATTTCATGATATGTAAACTTGTTTAATTACTAAATAATGAGACTTTCTAATCACCTTAATCTAATTAGGCTCCTCTTCTTATTACAAGATCTAATTTTCATTCATTAACCATGAAATTATCTCTTGACTATTTCTTAACGACTATATTCATTATGAAAACAATTTCCATGAATCGTCTATAACATGAATTTTTCAATTGCAACAAACAATAGAGTTCTTGATCTTAAATTGCATTTTTATTGATATTAATTGGTTGAATTCTAAAATAAAGATTACCTCCCATCATTTGTGGTTAGCAAGTCGAATCTTTTGATTCCAAACATACTTTTTTATAAAGTGATAATGAAATTGACATATGTTGCTCAACAATGAACTATATTAATTAAACCAAACAAGTATTAACACCATCATTACTCCAAATATGTTTGCGTACATCAGCCAAATGAGTCATTCATCTTAGATTGCATTTCATGATATGTAAACTTGTTTAATTACTAAATTATGAGACTTTCAAATCACCTTAAGCTAATTAGGCTCCTCTTCTTATTACAAGATCTATTTTTCATTCATTAACCATGAAATTATCTCTTGACTATTTCTTAACGACTATATTCATTATGAAAACAGTTTCCATGAATCGTCTATAACATGAATTTTTCAATTGCAACAAACAATAGAGTTCTTAATCTTAAATTGCATTTCTTATTGATATTAATTGGTTTAATTCTAAAATAAATAGTACCTCCCATCATTTGTGGTTAGCAAGTTGAATCTTTCGATTCCAAACACACTTTTTGATAAAGCAATAATTAAATTGACATATGTTGCTAAACAATGAATTATATTAATTAAATCAAACAAGTATTAACACCATCATTACTCCAAATCTGTTTGCATCCATCAGCCAAATGAGTCATTCATCTTGGATTGCATTTCATGATATGTGAGCTTGTTTAATTACTAAATAATGAGACTTTCTAATTACCTTAATCTAACAAGGCTCCTCTTCTTGTTCCAACAACTATTTTTCATACATTGATCATGAAATTATATGTTCACTCTTTCTTAACAACTATATTTATTATGAAAACAATTTCCATGAATCGTCTATAACATGAATTCATTCAATTGCAGCAAACAATAGAGTTCTTTAACTTGAATTTCTTTTTTTATTAATATTAATTGGTTGAATTCTAAAATAAAGAGTGCCTCACACCATTTCTGGTTAGCAGGTCGAATATTTTGATTCCGAACACACGTTTTGATAAAGCGATAATGAAATTGACATATGTTGCTAAGCAACGAAGTATATTAATTAAATCAAACAAGTATTAACACCATTATTTCTCCAAATCTGTTTACATCCATCAGCCAAAGGAGTCATTCATCTTGGTTTGCATTTCGTGCGAATGTGAACATGATTAATTCCTATATAATGAGCATTTGTAATCACCTTAAGCTAATTACTTTCCCCTTCTTACAACAAGAACTATTTTTCATCCATTAACCGTGAAATTATATGTTGACTCTTTCTTAACGTTGATATTCATTATGAAAACAATTTCCATGAATCTTCTACAACATGAATTCATTGAATTGCAACAAACAATAGAGTTCTTGATCTTGAATTGCTTTTCTTATTGATATTAATTGGTTGAATTAAAAAATAAAGAATGTCTCCCTTCATTTCTGGTTACCAGGTCGAATCTTTTGATTCCAAACACACTTTTCGATAAAATGATAATGAAATTGACATATGTTGCTAAACAATGAACTATATTAATTAAACCAAACAAGTATTAACACCATTATTACTCCAAATCTATTTGCGTCCATTAGCCAAATGAGTCTTTCATCTTGGATTGCATTTCATGATATGTGAACTTGTTTAATTACTAAATAATGAGACTTTCTAATTACCATAAGCTAATTAGGCTCCTCTTCTTGTTCCAAGAAGTATTTTTCATTCATTGACCGTGGAATTATATGTTGACTCTTTCTTAACAACTATATTCATTGTGAAAACAATTTCCATGAATCGTCTATAACATGAATTCATTCAATTGCAGCAAACAATAGAGTTCTTGATCTTGAATTGCTTTTCTTATAAATATTAATTGGTTGAATTCTAAAATAAATAGTACCTCCCATCATTTGTGGTTACCAGGTCTAATCTTTTGATTCCAAACACACTTTTTGATAAAGCAATAATGAAATTGACATATGTTGCAAAACAATGAAGTATATTAATTAAATCAAACAAGTATTAACACCATTATTACACTAAATCTGTTTACATCCATCAGCCAAAGGAGTCATTCATCTTGGATTGCATTTCGTGCTAATGTGAACTTTACTAATTCCTAAATAATGAGGGTTTCTAATCACCTTAATCTAATTACGCTCCTCTTCTTGTTACAAGAACTATTTCTCAAGGATTGACCGTGAAATTATATGTTGACTCTTTCTTAACGACTATATTCATTATGAAAACAATTTCCAAGAATCGTCTATAACATGAATTCATTCAATTGCAACAAACAATAGAGTTCTTGATCTTAAATTGCATTTTTATTGATATTAATTGGTTGAATTCTAAAATAAAGAGTACCTCCCATCATTTGTGGTTAGCAAGTCGAATATTTTGATTCCAAACATACTCTTTTATAAAGCGATAATGAAATTGACATATGTTGCTAAACAATGAACTATATTAATTAAACCAAACAAGTATTAACACCATCATTACTCCAAATCTGTTTGCGTCCATCAGCCAAATGAGTCATTCATCTTAGATTGCATTTCATGATATGTAAACTTGTTTAATTACTAAATAATGAGACTTTCTAATCACCTTAAGCTAAATAGGCTCCTCTTCTTATTACAAGATCTATTTTTCATTCATTAACCATGAAATTATCTCTTGACTATTTCTTAATGACTATATTCATTATGAAAACAGTTTCCATGAATCATCTATAACATGAATTTTTCAATTGCAATAAACAATAGAGTTCTTAATCTTAAATTGCTTTTCTTATTGATATTAATTGGTTTCATTATAAAATAAATAGTACCTCCCATCATTTGTGGTTAGGAGGTCGAGTCTTTTGATTCCAAACACACTTTTTGATAAAGCAATAATGAAATTGACATATGTTGCTAAAAAATGAAGTATATTAATTAAATCAAACAAGTATTAACACCATTATTACTCCAAATCTGTTTGCGTCCATCAGCCAAATGAGTCATTCATCTTGGATTGCATTTCATGATGTGTGAACTTGTTTAATTACTAAATAATGAGACCTTCTAATTACCTTAAGCTAATTAGGCTGCTCTTCTTGTTCCAAGAACTATTTTTCATACATTGATCGTGAAATTATATCTTCACTCTTTCTTAACAACTATATTCATTATGAAAACAATTTCCATGAATTGTCTATAACATGAATTCATTCAATTGCAGCAAACAATAGAGTTCTTGAACTTGAATTGCTTTTTTTATTAATATTAATTGGTTGAATTTTAAAATAAAGAGTGCCTCACACCATTTCTGGTTAGCAGGTCGAATATTTTGATTCCAAACACACTTTTTGATAAAGCGATTATGAAATTGACATATGTTGCTAAGCAACGAAGTATATTAATTAAAGCAAACAATTATTAACACCATTATTACTCCAAATCTGTTTACCTCCATCAGCCAAAGGAGTCATTCATCTTGGTTTGCATTTTGTGCGAATGTGAACATGATTAATTCCTATATAATGAGCATTTGTAATCACCTTAAGCTAATTACTTTCCCCTTCTTACTACAAGAACTATTTTTCATCCATTAACCGTCAAATGATATGTTGACTCTTTCTTAACGTTGATATTCATTATGAAAACAATTTCCATGAATCGTCTACAACATGAATTCATTCAATTGCAACAAACATAGAGTTCTTGATCTTAAATTGCATTTTTTTTATATTAATTGGTGGAATTCTAAAATAAAGAGTACCTCCCATCATTTGTGGTTAGCAAGTCAAATCTTTTGATTCCAAACATACTTTTTGATAAAGCGATAATGAAATTGACATATGTTGCTAAACAATGAACTATATTAATTAAACCAAACAAGTATTAAGACCATTATTACTCCTAATTTGCTTGCGTCGATCAGCGAAATGAGTCATTCATCTTGGATTGCATTTCATTATATGTGAACTTGTTTAATTACTAAATAATGATACTTTCTATTCACCATAAGCTAATTAGGCTCCTCTTCTTGTTACAAGAACTATTTTTCATTCATTAACGATGAAATTATCTATTGACTATTTCTTAACGACTATATTCATTATGAAAACAATTTCCATGAATCGTCTATAACATGAATTCATTCAATTGCAACAAACAATAGAGTTCTTGATCTTGAATTGCCTTTCTTATTGATATTAATTGGTTGAATTTTAAAATGAAGAGTGTCTCTCTTCATTTCTGGTTACCAGGTCGAATCTCTTGATTCCAAACACACTTTTCGATAAAACGATAATGAAATTGACATATGTTGCTAAACAATGAACTATATTAATTAAACCAAACAAGTATTAACACCATTATTACTCCAAATCTGTTTGCGTCCATTAGCGAAATGAGTCATTCATCTTGGATTGCATTTCATGATATGTGAACTTGTTTAATTACTAAATAATAAGACTTTCTAATTACCTTAAGCTAAATAGGCTCCTCTTCTTGTTCCAAGAACTATTTTTCATTCACTGACCATGGAATTATATGTTGACTCTTTCTTAACGATAATATTCATTGTGAAAACAATTTCCATGAACCGTCTATAACATGAATTCATTCAATTGCAACAAACAATAGAGTTCTTGATCTTGAATAGCTTTTCTTATTAATATTAATTGGTTGAATTCTAAAATAAATAGTAACTCCCATCATTTGTGGTTACCAGGTCGAATTTTTGATTCCAAACACACTTTTTGATAAAGCAATAATGAAATTGACATATGTTGCAAAACAATGAAGTATATTAATTAAATCAAACAAGTATTAACACTATTATTACTCTAAATCTGTTTACATCCGTCAGCCAAAGGAGTCATTCATCTTGGTTTGCATTTCGTGCTAATGTGAACTTTATTAATTCCTAAATAATGAGGGTTTCTAATCACCTTAATCTAATTACGCTCCTCTTCTTGTTACAAGAACTATTTTTCAAGGATTGACCGAGAAATTATATGTTGACTATTTCTTAACGACTATATTCATTATGAAAACAGTTTCCATGAATCGTCTATAACATGAATTATTCAATTCCAACAAACAATAGAGTTCTTAATCTTAAATTGCATTTCTCATTGATATTAACTGGTTTAATTCTAAAATAAATAGTACCTCCCATCATTTGTGGTTAGCAAGTCGAATCTTTTGATTCCAAACACACTTTTTGATAAAGTAATAATGAAATTGACATATGTTGCTAAACAATCAAGTATATTAATTAAATCAAACAAGTATGAACACTATTATTACTCCAAATCTGTTTACGTCCATCAGCCAAATGAGTCATTAATCTTCGATTGCATTTCATGATATGTGAACTTGTTTAATTACTAAATAATGAGACTTTCTAATTACCTTAAGCTAATTAGGCTGCTCTTCTTGTTCCAAGAACTATTTTTCATACATTGATCGTGAAATTATGTGTTCACTCTTTCTTAACAGCTATATTCATTATGAAAACAATTTCCATGAATCGTCTATAACATGAATTCATTCAATTGCAGCAAACAATAGTGTTCTTGATCTTGAATTGCTTTTTTTATTAATATTAATTGGTTGAATTCTAAAATAAAGAGTGCCTCACACCATTTCTGGTTAGCAGTTCGAATATTTTGATTCCAAACACACTTTTTGATAAAGCGATAATGAAATTGACATATGTTGCTAAGCAACGAAGTATATTAACTCAATCAAACAAGTATTAACACCATTATTACTCCAAATCTGTTTACATCCATCAGCCAAAGGACTCATTCATCTTGGTTTGCATTTCGTGCGAATATGAACATGATTAATTCGTATATAATGAGCATTTGTAATCACCGTAAGCTAATTACGCTCCCCTTCTTGCTACAAGAACTATTTTTCATGCATTAACCGTGAAATTATATGTTGACTCTTTCTTAATGAAGATATTCATTATGAAAACAATTTCCATGAATCGTCTACAACATGAATTCATTCAATTGCAACAAACAATAGAGTTCTTGATCTTAAATTGCATTTTTATTTATATTAATTGGTTGAATTCTAAAATAAAGAGTACCTCCCATCATTTGTGGTTAGCAAGTCGAATCTTTTGATTCCAAACATACTTTTTGATAAAGCGATAATGAAATTGACATATGTTGCTAAACAATGAACTATATTAATTAAACCAAACAAGTATTAACACCATTATTACTCCTAATCAGCGAAATGAGTCATCCATCTTGGATTACATTTCATTATATGTGAACTTGTTTAATTACTAAATAATGATACTTTCTAATTACCATAAGCTAATTAGGCTCCTCTTCTTGTTACAAGAACTATTTTTCATTCATCAACCTTGAAATTATCTCTCGACTATTTCTTAACGACTATATTCATTAAGAAAAAAATTTCCATGAATCGTCTATAACATGAATTCATTCAATTGCAACAAACAATAAAGTTCTTGATCTTAAATTGCATTTTTATTGATATTAATTGGTTGAATTCTAAAATAAATAGTACCTCCCATCATTTGTGGTTAGCAAGTCGAATCTTTTAATTCCAAACACACTTTTTGATAAGGCAATAATGAAATTGACATATGTTGCTAAATAATAAAGTATATTAATTAAATCAAACAAGTATTAACACCATTATTGCTCCAAATCTGTTTGCGTCCATCAGCCAAATGAGTCATTCATCTTGGATTGCATTTCATGATATGTGAACTTGTTTAATTACTAAATAATGAGACTTTCTAATTACCTTAAGCTAATTAGGCTCCTCTTCTTGTTTCAAGAACTATTTTTCATTCATTAACCATGAAATTATCTCTCGACTATTTCTTAACGACTATATTCATTATGAAAGAAATTTCCATGAATCGTTTATAACAAGAATTCATTCAATTGCAACAAAAAATAGAGTTCTTGATCTTAAATTGCATTCTTATTGATATTACTTGGTTTAATTCAAAAATAAAGACCACCTCCCATCTTTTGTGGTTAGCAAGACGAATCTTTTGATTCCAAACATACTTTTTGGTAAAGTGATAATGAAATTGACATATGTTGCTAACAATGAACTATATTAATTAAACCAAACAACTATTAACACCATCATTACTTCAAATCTGTTTCCCTCCATCAGCCAAATGAGTCATTCATCTTGGATTGCATTTCATGATATGTGAACTTGTTTAATTACTAAATAATGAGACTTTCTAATTACCTTAAGCTAATTAGGCTCCTCTTCTTGTTTCAAGAACTATTTTTCATTCATTAACCATGAAATTATCTCTCGACTATTTCTTAACGACTATATTCATTATGAAAAAAGTTTCCATGAATCGTCTATAACATGAATTATTCAATTGCAACAAATAATAGAGTTCTTAAGCTTAAATTGCATTTCTCATTGATATTAATTGGTTTAATTCTAAAATAAATAGTACCTCCCATCATTTGTGGTTAGCAAGTCGAATTTTTTGATTCCAAACACACTTTTTGATAAAGCAATAATGAAATTGACATATGTTGCTAAACAATGAACTATATTAATTCAACCAAACAAGTATTAACACCATTATTACTCCAAATCTGTTTGCGTCCATTAGCCAAATTAGTCATTCATCTTGGATTGCATTTAATGATATGTGAATTTGTTTAATTACTAAATAATGAGACTTTCTAATTGCCTTAAGCTAATTAGGCTCCTCTTCTTGTTCCAAGAACTATTTTTCATACATTGATCGTGAAATTATATGTTCACTCTTTCTTACCAACTATATTCATTATGAAAACAATTTCCATGAATCGTCTATAACATGAATTCATTCAATTGCAGCAAACAATAGAGTTCTTGATCTTGATTTGCTTTTTTTATTAATATTAATTGGTTGAATTCTAAAATAAAGATTGCCTCACACCATTTCTGGTTAGCAGGTTGAATATTTTGATTTCAAACACACTTTTTGATAAAGCGATAATGCAATTGACATATGTTGCTAAGCAACGAAGTATATTAATTAAATAAAACAAGTATTAACACCATTATTACTCCAAATCTATTTACATCCTTTAGCCAAAGGAGTCATTCATCTTGGTTTGCATTTCGTGCGAATTTGAACATGATTAATTCCTATATAATGAGCATTTGTGATCACCTTAATCTAATTACGCTCCCCTTCTTGCTACAAGAACTATTTTTCATGCATTAACCGTGAAATTATATGTTGACTCTTTCTTAACGAAGATATTCATTATGAAGACAATTTCCATGAATCGTCTACAACATGAATTCATTCAATTGCAACAAACAATAGAGTTCCTGATCTTAAATCGCATTTTTATTTATATTAATTGGTTGAATTCTAAAATAAAGAGTACCTCCCATCATTTGTGGTTAGCAAGTAGAATCTTTTGATTCCAAACATACTTTTTGATAAAGCGATAATGAAATTGACATATGTTGCTAAACAATGAACTATATTAATTAAACCAAACAAGTATTAACACCATTATTACTCGTAATCTGCTTACGATGATCAGCGAAATGGGTCATTCATCTTGGATTGCATTTCATTATATGTGAACTTGTTTAATTACAAAATAATGATACTTTCGAATCACCATAAGCTAATTAGTCTCCTCTTCTTGTTACAAGAACTATTTTTCATTCATTAACCATGAAATTATCTATTGACTATTTCTTAACGACTATATTCATTATGAAAACAATTTCCATGAATCGTTTATACCATGAATTCATTCAATTGCAGCAAACAATAGAGTTCTTGATCTTGAATTGCTTTTTTTATTAATATTAATTGGTTGAATTCTAAAATAAAGAGTGCCTCACACCATTTCTGGTTAGGAGGTCGAATATTTTGATTCCAAACACACTTTTTGATAAAGCGATAATGAAATTGACATATGTTGCTAAGCAACAAAGTATATTAATTAAATCAAACAAGTATTAACACCATTATTACTCCAAATCTGTTTACATCCATCAGCCAAAGGAGTCATTCAACTTGGTTTGCATTTCGTGCAAATGTGAACATGATTAATTCCTATATAATGAGCATTTGTAATCACCTTAAGCTACTTACTTTCCCCTTCTTGCTACAAGAACTATGTTTCATGCATTCACCGTGAAATTATATGTTTACTCTTTCTTAACGTTGATATTCATTATGAAAACAATTTCGATGAATTGTCTGCAACATGAATTCATTCAACTGCAACGAACAATAGAGTTCTTGATCTTAAATTGCATTTTATTGATATTAATTGGTGGAATTCTAAAATAAAGAGTACCTCCCATCATTTGTGGTTAGCAAGTCGAATCTTTTGATTCCAAACATACTTTTTGATAAAGCGATAATGAAATTGACATATGTTGCTAAACAATGAACTATATTAATTAAACCAAACAAGTATTAACACCATTATTACTCCTAATCTGCTTACGATGATCAGCGAAATGAGTCATTCATCTTGGATTGCATTTCATTATATGTGAACTTGTTTAATTACAAAATAATGATACTTTCTAATCACCATAAGCTAATTAGGCTCCTCTCCTTATTACAAGAACTATTTTTCATTCATTAACCATGAAATTATCTATTTACTATTTCTTAACGACTATATTCATTATGAGAACAATTTCCATGAATCGTCTATAACATGAATTCATTCAATTGCAACAAACAATAGAGTTCTTGATCTTGAATTGTTTTCTTATTGATATTAATTTGTTGAATTCAAAAATAAAGAGTGTCTCTCTTCATTTCTGGTTACGAATCTTTTGATTCCAAACACACTTTTTGATAAAACGATAATGAATTGACATATGTTGCTAAACAATGAACTATATTAATGAAACCAAACAAGTATTAACACCATTATTACTCCAAATCTATTTGTGTCCATTAGCCAAATGAGTCATTCACCTTGGATTTCATTTAATGATATGTGAACTTGTTTAATTGCTAAGTAATGAGACTTTCAAATTACCTTAAGCTAATTAGGCTCCTCTTCTTGTTCCAAGAACTATTTTTCATACATTGATCGTGAAATTATATGTTCACTCTTTCTTACCAACTATATTCATTATGAAAACAATTTCCATGAATCGTCTATAACATGAATTCATTCAATTGCAGCAAACAATAGAGTTCTTTATCTTGAATTGCTTTTTTTATTAATATTAATTGGTTGAATTCTAAAATAAAGAGTGCCTCACACCATTTCTGGTTAGCAGGTCGAATATTTTGATTCCAAACACACTTTTTGATAAAGCGATAATGAAATTGACATATGTTGCTAAGCAACAAAGTATATTAATTAAATCAAACAAGTATTAACACCATTATTACTCCAAATCTATTTACATCCATTAGCCAAAGGAGTCATTCATCTTGGTTTGCATTTCGTGTGAATGTGAACATTATTAATTCCTATATAATGAGCATTTGTAATCACCTTAACCTAATTACGCTCCCTTTCTTGCTATAAGAACTATTTTTCATGCATTAACCGTGAAATTATATGTTGACTCTTTCTTTACGATGATATTCATTATGAAAACAATTTCCATGAATCGTCTACAACATGAATTCATTCAATTGCAACAAACAATAGAGTTCTTGATCTTAAATTGCATTTTTATTTATATTAATTGGTTGAATTCTAAAATAAAGAGTACCTCCCATCATTTGTGGTTAGCAAGTCGAATCTTTTAATTCCAAACATACTTTTTGATAAAGCGATAATGAAATTGACATATGTCGCTAAACAATGAACTATATTAATTAAACCAAACAAGTCTTAACACCATTATTACTCCTAAACTGCTTGCGTCGATCAGCGAAATGAGTCATTCATCTTGGATTGCATTTCATTATATGTGAACTTGTTTAATTACAAAATAATGATACTTTCTAATCACCATAAGCTAATTAGTCTCCTCTTCTTGTTACAAGAACTATTTTTCATTCATTAACCATGAAATTATCTATTGACTATTTCTTAACGACTATATTCATTATGAAAACAATTTCCCTGAATCGTCTATAACATGAATTCATTCAATTGCAGCAAACAATAGAGTTCTTGATCTTGAATTGCTTTTCTTATTAATATTCAGTGGTATAATTCTAAAATAAAGAGTGCCTTACACCATTTCTGGTTAGCAGGTCTAATCTTTTGATTCCAAACACACTTTTTGATAAAGCAATAAAGAAATAGACATATGTTGCTAAGCAACGAAGTATATTACTTAAATCAAACAAGTATTAATGCCATTATTACTCCAAATCTGTTTACATCCATCAGCCAAAGGAGTCATTCATCTTGGTTTGCATTTCATGATATGTGAACTTGTTTAATTACTAAATAATGAGACTTTCTAATTACCTTAAGCTAATTAGGCTCCTCTTCTTGTTTCAAGAACCATTTTTCATTCATTAACCATGAAATTATCTCTCGACTATTTCTTAATGACTATATTCATTACGAAAAAAATTTCCATGAATTGTTTATAACATGAATTCATTCAATTGCAACAAACAATAGAGTTCTTGATCTTAAATTGCATTTTTATTGATATCAATTGGTTGAATTCTAAAATAAATAGTACCTCCCATCATTTGTGGTTAGCAAGTCAAATCTTTTGATTCCAAACACACATTTTGATAAAGCAATAATGAAATTGACATATGTTGCTAAACAATGAAGTATATTAATTAAATCAAACAAGTATTAACACCATTATTACTCCAAATCTGTTTGCGTCCGTCAGCCAAATGAGTCATTTATCTTGGATTGCATTTCATGATATGTGAACTTGTTTAATTACTAAATAATAATACTTTCTAATTACCATAAACTAATTACGCTCCTCTTCTTGTTTCAAGAACTATTTTTCATTCATTAACCATGAAATTATCTCGCGACTATTTCTTAACGACTATATTCATTATGAAAAAAATTTCCATCAATCATCTATAACATGAATTCATTCAATTGCAACAAACCAATGAGTTCTTGATCTTAAATTGCATTCTTATTGATATTACTTGGTTTAATTCTAAAATAAAGACTACCTCCCATCATTTGTGGTTAGCAAGTCGAATCTTTTGACTCCAAACATACTTTTTGGTAAAGCGATAATGAAATTGACATATATTGCTAAACAATGAACTATATTAATTAAACCAAACAAGTATTATCACCATCATTACTACAAATATGTTTGCGTCCATCAACCAAAGGAGTCATTCATCTTGGATTGCATTTCATGATATGTAAACTTGTTCAATTACTAAATAATGACACTTTCTAATCACCTTAAGCTAATTAGGCTCCTCTTCTTATTACAAGAATTATTTTTCATTCATTGAGCATGAAATTAACTCTTGACCATTTCTTAACGACTATATTCATTATGAAAACAGTTTCCATGAATCGTCTATAACATGAATTATTCAATTGCAACAAACAATAGAGTTCTTAATCTTAAATTGCATTTCTTATTGATATTAATTGGTTTAATTCTAAAATAAATAGTACCTTCCATCATTTGTGGTTAGCAAGTCGAATCTTTTGATTCCAAACACACTTTTTGATAAAGCAATAATGAAATTCACAGATGTTGCTAAACAATGAACTCTATTAATTAAACCAAACAGGTATTAACACCATTATTACTCCTAATCTGCTTGTGTCGATCAGCGAAATGAGTCATTCATCTTGGATTGCATTTCATTATATGTGAACTTGTTTAATTACTAAATAATGATACTTTCTAATCACAATAAGCTAATTAGGCTCCTCTTCTTGTTACAAGATGTATTTTTCAGTCATTAACCATGAAATTATCTATGGACTATTTCTTAATGACTATATTCATTATGAGAACAATTTCCATGAATCGTCTATAACATAAATTCATTCAATTGCAACAAACAATAGAGTTCTTGATCTTGAATTGCTTTTCTTATTGATATTAATTGGTTGAATTCAAAAATAAAGAGTGTCTCTCTTCATTTCTGGTTACCAGGTCGAATCTTTTGATTCCAAACACACTTTTTGATAAAACGACAATGAATTGACATATGTTGCCAAACAATGAACTATATTAATTAAACCAAACAAGTATTAACACCATTATAACTCCAAATCTGTTTGCGTCCATGAGCCAAATGAGTCATACATCTTGGATTGCATTTCATGATATGTGAACTTGTTTAATTACTAAATGATGAGACTTCTAATTACCTTAAGCTAATTAGGCTCCTCTTCCTATTCCAAGAACTATTTTTCATTCATGGACCGTGAAATTATATGTTGACTCTTTCTTAACAACTATATTCATTGTGAAAACAATTTCCATGAATCGTCTATAACATGAATTCATTCAATTGCAGCAAACAATAGAATTCTTGATCTTGAATTTCTTTTCTTATTAATATTAATTTGTTGAATTCTAAAATAAATAGTACCTCCCATCATTTGTGGTTAGCAAGTCGAATCTTTTGATTCCAAACATACTTTTTGATAAAGCGATAATGAAATTGACATATGTTGCTAAACAATGAACTATATTAATTAAACCAAACAAGTATTAACACCATTATTACTCCAAATCTGTTTGCGTCCATTAGCCAAATGAGTCATTCATCTTGGATTGCATTTCATGATATGTGAACTTGTTTAATTACTAAATAATGAGACTTCTAATTACCATAAGCTAATTAGGCTCCTCTTCTTGTTCTAAGAACTATTTTTCATTCATGGACCGTGAAATTATATGTTGACTCTTTCTTAACAACTATATTCATTGTGAAAACAATTTCCATGAATCCTCTATAACATGAATTCATTCAATTGCAGCAAACAATAGAGTTCTTGATCTTGAATTTCTTTTCTTATTAATATTAATTTGTTGAATTCTAAAATAAATAGTACCTCCCATCATTTGTGGTTAGCAAGTCGAATCTTTTGATTCCAAACATACTTTTTGATAAAGCGATAATGAAATTGACATATGTTGCTAAACAATGAACTATATTAATTAAAACAAACAAGTAATAACACCATTATTACTCCTAATCTGCTTGCGATGATTAGCAAAATGAGTCATTCATCTTGGATTGCATTTCATTATATGTGAACTTGTTTAATTACAAAATAATGATACTTTCTAATCACCATAAGCTAATTAGGCTCCTCTTCTTGTTACAAGAACTATTTTTCATTCATTAACCATGAAATTATCTATTGACTATTTCTTAACGACTATATTCATTATGAAAACAATTTCCATGAATCGTCTATAACATGAATTCATTCAATTGCAGCAAACAATAGAGTTCTTGATCTTAAATTGCTTATTTTATTAATATTAATTGGTTGAATTCTAAAATAAAGAGTGCCTCACACCATTTCTGGTTAACAAGTCGAATCTTTTGATTCGAAACATACTTTTTGGTAAAGCGATAATGAAATTGACATATGTTGCTAAACAATGAACTATATTAATTAAACCAAACATGTATTAACACCATTATTACTCCAAATCTGTTTCCATCCATCAGCCAAAGGGGTCATTCATCTTGGTTTGCATTTCGTGCGAATGTGAACATGATTAATTCCTATATAATGAGCATTTGTAATCACCTTAAGCTAATTACGCTCCCCTTCTTATTACAAGAACTATTTTTCATGCATTGACCATGAAATTATATGGTGACTCTTTCTTAACCATGATATTCATTATGAAAACAATTTACATGAATCGTCTACAACATGAATTCATTCAATTGCAACAAACAATAGAGTTCTTGATCTTAAATTGCATTCTTATTGATATTACTTGGTTTATTTCTAAAATAAAGACTACCACCCATCATTTGTGGTTAGCAAGTCGAATCTTTTGATTCCAAACATACTTTTTGATAAAGCAATAATGAAATTCACATATGTTGCTAAACAATGAACTGTATTAATTAAACCAAACAAGTATTAACACCATTATTACTCCTAATCTGCTTGCGTCGATCAGCGAAATAAGTCATTCATCTTGGATTGCATTTCATGAGATTTGAATTTGTTTAATTACTAAATAATGAGACTTTGTAATTACCCTAAGCTAATTAGGCTCCTCTTCTTGTTACAAGAACTATTTTTCATTCATTAACCATGAAATTAGCTATTGACTATTTCTTAACGACTATATTCATTATGAAAACAATTTCCATGAATCGTCTATAACATGCATTCATTCAATTGCAGCAAACAATAGAGTTCTTAATCTTGAATTGCTTTTCTTATTAATATTCAGTGGTTGAATTCTAAAATAAAGAGTGGCTCACACCATTTCTGGTTAGCAGGTCTAATCTTTTGATTCCAAACACACTTTTTGATAAAGCGATAAATAAATAGACAAATGTTGCTAAGCAACGAAGTATATTACTTAAATCAAACAAGTATTAACGCCATTATTACTCCAAATCTGTTTACGTCCATCAGCCAAAGGAGTCATTCATCTTGGTTTGCATTTCATGATATGTGAACTTGTTTAATTACTAAATAATGAGACTTTCTAATTACCTTAAGCTAATTAGGCTCCTCTTCTTGTTTCAGGAACCATTTTTCATTCATTAACCATGAAATTATCTCTCGACTATTTCTTAACGACTATATTCATTATGAAAAAAATTTCCATGAATTGTCTATAACATGAATTCATTCAATTGCAACAAACAATAGAGTTCTTGATCTTAAATTGCATTTATATTGATATTAATTGGTTGAATTCTAAAATAAATAGTACCTCCCAACATTTGTGGTTAGCAAGTCGAATCTTTTGATTCCAAACACACATTTTGATAAAGCAATAATGAAATTGACATATGTTGCTAAACAATGAAGTATATTAATTAAATCAAACAAGTATTAACACCGTTATTACTCCAAATCTGTTTGCGTCCGTCAGCCAAATGAGTCATTCATCTTGGATTGCATTTCATGATATGTGAACTTGTTTAATTACTAAATAATAAGACTTTCTAATTACCTTAAACTAATTAGGCTCTTCTTCTTGTTTCAAGAACTATTTTTCATTCATTAACCATGAAATTATCTCTTGACTATTTCTTAACGACTATATTCATTATGAAAAAAATTTCCATGAATCGTCTATAACATGAATTCATTCAATTGCAACAAACCAATGAGTTCTTGATCTTAAATTGCATTCTTATTGATATTACTTGGTTTAATTCTAAAATAAAGACTACCTCCCATCATTTGTGGTTAGCAAGTCGAATCTTTTGACTCCAAACATACTTTTTGGTAAAGCGATAATGAAATTGACGTATGTTGCTAAACAATGAACTATATTAATTAAAGCAAACAAGTATTAACACCATCATTACTCCAAATCTGTTTGCGTCCATCAGCCAAAGGAGTCATTCATCTTGGATTGCATTTCATGATATGTAAACTTGTTTAATTACTAAATAATGAGACTTTCTAATCACCATAAGCTAATTAGGCTTCTCTTCTTGTTACAAGAACTATTTTTCATTTATTAACCATGAAATTATCTATCAACTATTTCTTAACGACTATATTCATTATGAATACAATTTCCATGAAACATCTATAACATGAATTCATTCAATTGCAGCAAACAATAAAGTTCTTGATCTTGAATTGCTTTTCTTATTAATATTAATTGGTTGAATTCTAAAATAAAGAGTGCCTCACACCATTTTTGGTTAGCAGGTCGAATCTTTTGATTCCAAACACACTTTTTGATAAAGCGATAAAGAAATTGACATATATTGCTAAGCAACGAAGTATATTACTTAAATCAAGCAAGTATTAACGCCATTATTACTCCAAATCTGTTTACATCCATCAGCCCAAGGAGTCTTTCATCTTAGTTTGCATTTCATGATATGTGAACTTGTTTAATTACTAAATAATAAGACTTTCTAATTACCTTAAGCTAATTAGGCTCCTCTTCTTGTTTCAAGAACTATTTGTCATTCATTAACCATGAAATTATCTCTCGACTATTTCTTAACAACTATATTCATTATGAAAAAAATTTCCATGAATCGTCTATAACATGAATTCATTCAATTGCAACAAACAATAGAGTCCTTGATCTTAAATTGCATTCTTATTGATATTACTTGGTTTAATTCTAAAAGAAAGACGCATCATTTGTGGTTAGCAAGTCGAATCTTTTGATTCCAAACATACTTTTTGGAAAAGCGATAATGAAATTGACATATGTTGCTAAACAATGAACTATATTAATTAAACCAAACAAGTATTAACACCATTATTACTCCTAATCTGCTTGCGTCGATCAGCGAAATGAGTCATTCATCTTGGATTGCATTTCATTATATGTGAACTTGTTTAATTACTAAATAATGATACTTTCTAGTCAGCATAAGCTAATTAGGCTCCTCTTCTTTTTACAAGAACTATTTTTCATTCATTAACCATAAAATTATCTATTGACTATTTCTTAACAACTATATTCATTATGAGAACAATTTCCATGAATCGTCTATAACATGAATTCTTTCAATTGCAACAAACAATTAAGTTCTTGATCTTGAATTGCTTTTCTTATTGATATTAATTGATTGAATTAAAAAATAAAGAGTGTCTCTCTTCATTTCTGGTTACCAGGTCGAATCTTTTGATTCCAAACACACTTTTTGATAAAACGATAATGAAATTGACATATGTTGCGAAATAAGGAACTATATTAATTAAACCAAACAACTATTAACACCATTATTACTCCAAATCTGCTTGCGTCGATCAGCGAAATGAGTCATTCATCTTGGATTGCATTTCATTATATGTGAACTTGTTTAATTACTGAATAATGATACTTTCTAATCACCATAAGCTAATTAGGCTTCTCTTCTTGTTACAAAAACTATTTTTCATTTATTAACCAAGAAATTATCTATATTCATTATGAAAACAATTTCTATGAATCGTCTATAACATGAATTCATTCAATTGCAGCAAACAATAGAGTTCTTGATCTTGAATTGCTTTTCTTATTAATATTAATTGGTTGAATTCTAAAATAAAGAGTGCCTCACACCATTTCTGGTTAGCAGGTCGAATCTTTTGATTCCAAACACACTTTTTGATAAAGCGATAAAGAAATTGACATATATTGCTAAGCAACGAAGTATATTACTTAAATCAAGCAAGTATTAACGCCATTATTACTCCATATCTGTTTACATCCATCAGCCAAAGGAGTCATTCATCTTAGTTTGCATTTCATGATATGTGAACTTGTTTAATTACTAAATAATGAGACTTTCTAATTACCTTAAGCTAATTAGGCTCCTCTTCTTGTTTCAAGAACTATTTGTCATTCATTAACCATGAAATTATCTCTCGACTATTTCTTAGCAACTATATTCATTATGAAAAAAATTTCCATGAATCGTCTATAACATGAATTCATTCAATTGCAACAAACAATAGAGTTCTTGATCTTAAATTGCATTCTTATTGATATTACTTGGTTTAATTCTAAAATAAAGACGCATCATTTGTGGTTAGCAAGTCGAATCTTTTGATTCCAAACATACTTTTTGGAAAAGCGATAATGAAATTGACATATGTTGCTAAACAATGGACTATATTAATTAAACCAAACAACTATTAACACCATTATTACTCCAAATCTGCTTGCGTCGATTAGCGAAATGAGTCATTCATCTTCGATTGCATTTCATTATATGTGAACTTGTTGAATTACTGAATAATGATACTTTCTAATCACCATAAGCTAATTAGGCTCCTCTTCTTTTTACAAGAACTATTTTTCATTCATTAACCATGAAATTATCTATTGACTATTTCTTAACGACTATATTCAATATGAGAACAATTTCCATGAATTGTCTATAACATGAATTCATTCAATTGCAACAAACAATTAAGTTCTTGATCTTGAATTGCTTTTCTTATTGATATTAATTGATTGAATTTAAAATTAAAGAGTGTCTCTCTTCATTTCTGGTTACCAAGTCGAATCTTTTGATTCAAACACACTTTTTCATAAAACGATAATGAAATTGACATATGTTGCGAAACAAGGAACTATATTAATTAAACCAAACAACTATTAACACCATTATTACTCCAAATCTGTTTGCGTCCATTAGCCAAATGAGTCATTCATCTTGGTTTGCATTTCGTGCGAATGTGAACATTATTAATTCCTAAATAATGAGCATTTGTAATCACCTTAAGCTAATTATGCTCCCCCTCTTGTTACAAGAACTATTTTTCATGCATTGACCGTGAAATTATATGTTGACTCTTTCTTAACGATGATATTCATTATGAAAACAATTTCCATGAATCGTCCACAACATGAATTCATTCAATTGCAACAAACAATAGAGTTCTTGATCTTAAATTACATTTTTGTTGATATTAATTGGTTGAATTCTAAAATAAAGAGTACCTCCCATCATTTGTGTTTAGCAAGTTGAATCTTTTGATTCCAAACATACTTTTGATAAAGCGATAATGAAATTGACATATGTTGCTAAACAATGAACTATATTAATTAAACCAAACCAGTATTAACACCATTATTACTCCAAATCTGTTTGCGTCTATCAGCTAAATGAGTGATTCATCTTGGATTGCATTCCATGATATGTGAACTTGTTTAATTACTAAATAATGAGACTTTCTAATCACCTTAAGGGAATTAGGCTCCTCTTCTTGTTACAAGAACTATTTTTCATTCATTAACCATGAAATTATCTCTTGACTATTTTTTAACGACTATATTCATTATGAAAACAATTTCCATGAATCGTCTATAACATGAATTCATTCATTTGCAACAAACAATAGAGTTCTTGACCTTGAATTGCTTTTCTTATTGATATAAATTAGTTGAATTGAAAAATAAATAATCTCTCTCTTCATTTCTGGTTACCAGGTCGAATCTTTTGATTCCAAACACACTTTTTGATAAAGCGATAATGAAATTGACATATGTTGCTAAGCATCGAAGTATATTAATGAAATCAAACAAGTATTAAAACCATTATTACTCCAAATCTGTTTCCATCCATCAGCCAAAAGAGTCATTCATCTTGGATTGCATGTCGTGCTAATGTGAACTTGATTAATTCCTAAATAATGAGCGTTTCTAATCCCCTTAAGCTATTTATGCTCATCTTCTTGTTACAAGAACTATTTTTCATGCATTGACTGTGAAATTGTATTTCCTATTGATATTAATTGGTTGAATTCTAAATTAAAGAGTACCTCCCATCATTTGTGCTTAGCAAGTCGAATCTTTTGATTCCAAACATACTTTTTGATAAAGCGATAATGAAATAGACATATGTTGCTAAATATTGAACAATATTAATTAAACCAAACAAGTATTAACACCATTATCACTCCAAATCTGTTTGCGTCCATCAGCCAAATGAATCATTCATCTTGATTTGCATTTCTTGATATGTGAACTTGTTTAATTACTAAATAATGAGACTTTCTAATTACCTTAAGCTAATTAGTCTCCTCTTGTTGTTACAAGAACTATTTTTCATTCATTAACCATGAAATTATCTCTCGACTATTTCTTAACGACTATATTCATTATGAAAAAAATTTCCATGAATCGTCTATAACATGAATTCATTCAATTGCAACAAACAATAGAGTTCTTGATCTTAAATTGCATTCTTATTGATATTACTTGGTTTAATTCTAAAAGAAAGACGCATCATTTGTGGTTAGCAAGTCGAATCTTTTGATTCCAAACATACTTTTTGGAAAAGCGATAATGAAATTGACATATGTTGCTAAACAATGAACTATATTAATTAAACCAAACAAGTATTAACACCATTATTACTCCTAATCTGCTTGTGTCGATCAGCGAAATGAGTCATTCATCTTGGATTGCATTTCATTATATGTGAACTTGTTTAATTACTAAATAATGATACTTTCTAGTCACCATGAGCTAATTAGGCTCCTCTTCTTTTTACAAGAACTATTTTTCATTCATTAACCATAAAATTATCTATTGACTATTTCTTAACGACTATGTTCAATATGAGAACAATTTCCATGAATTGTCTATAACATGAATTCATTCAATTGCAACAAACAATTAAGTTCTTGATCTTGAATTGCTTTTCTTATTGATATTAATTGATTGAATTAAAAAATAAAGAGTGTCTCTCTTCATTTCTGGTTACCAGGTCGAATCTTTTGATTCCAAACACAATTTTTGATAAAACGATAATGAAATTGACATATGTTGCGAAACAAGGAACTATATTAATTAAACCAAACAACTATTAACCCCATTATTACTCCAAATCTGGTTGCGTCCATTAGCTAAATGAGTCATTCATCTTGGTTTGCATTTCGTGTGAATGTGAACATTATTAATTCCTAAATAATGAGCATTTGTAATCACCTTAAGCTAATTACGCTCCCCCTCCTGTTACAAGAACTATTTTTCATGCATTGACCGTGAAATTATATGTTGACTCTTTCTTAACGATGATATTCATTATGAAAAAAATTTCCATGAATCGTCCACAACATGAATTCATTCAATTGCAACAAACAATAGAGTTCTTGATCTTAAATTACATTTTTGTTGATATTAATTGGTTGAATTCTAAAATAAAGAGTACCTCCCATCATTTGTGGTTAGCAAGTTGAATCTTTTGATTCCAAACATACTTTTGATAAAGCGATAATGAAATTGACATATGTTGCTAAACAATGAACTATATTAATTAAACCAAACCAGTATTAACACCATTATTACTCCAAATCTGTTTGCGTCTATCAGCCAAATGAGTCATTCATCTTGGATTGCATTCCATGATATGTGAACTTGTTTAATTACTAAATAATGAAACTTTCTAATCACCTTAAGCGAATTAGGCTCCTCTTCTTGTTACAAGAACTATTTTTCATTCATTAACCATGAAATTATCTCTTGACTATTTTTTAACGACTATATTCATTATGAAAACAATTTCAATGAATCGTCTATAACACGAATTCATTCATTTGCAACAAACAATAGAGTTCTTGACCTAAAATTGCATTTCTTATTGATATTAATTGGTTTAATTCTAAAATAAATAGTACCTCCCATCATTCGTGGTTAGCAAGTCGAATCTTTCGATTCCAAACACACTTTTTGATAAAGCAATAATGAAATTGACATATGTTGCAAAACAATGATGTATATTAATTAAATCAAACAAGTATTAACACCATTATTACTCCTAATGTGCTTGCGTCCATCAGCAAAATAAGTCATTCATCTTGCATTGCATTTCATTATATGTGAACTTGTTTAATTACTAAATAATGATACTTTCTAATCACCATAAGCTAATTAGGCTCCTCTTCTTGTTACAAGAACTATTTTTCATTCATTAACCATGAAATTATCTATTGACAATTTCTTAACGACTATATTCATTATGAAAACAATTTCCATGAATCGTCTATAACATGAATTCATTCAATTGCAACAAACAATAGATTTCTTGATCTTGAATTGCTTTTCTTATTGATATTAATTAGTTGAATTGAAAAATAAATAATGTCTCTCTTCATTTCTGGATACCAGGTCGAATCTTTTGATTCCAAACACACTTTTTGATAAAGCGATAATGAAATTGACATATGTTGCTAAGCATCAAAGTATATTAATGAAATCAAACAAGTATTAAAACCATTATTACTCCAAATCTGTTTCCATCCATCAGCCAAAAGAGTCATTCATCTTGGTTTGCATGTCGTGCTAATGTGAACTTGATTAATTCCTAAATAATGAGCGTTTCTAATCCCCTTAAGCTATTTATGCTCATCTTCTTGTTACAAGAACTATTTTTCATGCATTGACTGTGAAATTATATGTTGACTCTTTCTTAACAACTATATTCATTATGACAACAATTTCTATGAATCGTCTATATCATGAATTCATTCAATTGCAACAAATAAAAGAGTTCTTGATCTTAAATTGTATTTCCTATTGATATTAATTGGTTGAATTGAAAAATAAGGAGTACCTCCCATCATTTTTCATTAGCAAGTTGAATCTTTTGATTCCAAACACACTTTTTGATAAAGCGATAATGAAATTGACATATGTTGCTAAACAAAGAAGTATATTAATTAAATCAAAGAAGTATTAACACCATTATTACTCCGAATCTGTTTGCATCCATCAGCCAAATGAGTCATTCATCTTGGTTTACATTTCATGATATGTGAACTTGTTTAATTACAAAATAATGAGACTTTCTAATCACCTTAATCTAATTAGGCTCCTCTTCTTGTTCCAAGAACTATTTCTCATTCATTAACCATGAAATTATCTATTGACAATTTCTTAACGACTATATTCATTATGAAAATAATTTCCATGAATCGTCTATAACAATGAAGTATATTAATTAAATCAAACAAGTATTAACACCATTATTACTCCAAATCTGTTTACATCCGTCAGCTAAAGGAGTCATTCATCTTGGATTGCATTTCGTGCTAATGTGAACTTGATTAATTCCTAAATAATGAGCGTTTCTAATCACCTTAAGCTAATTACGAAGGAAAAGGAGTTTTTTTTTTTCTTTTCGTTTGTTTTCTTCTTTGGGTCTCTACATGACTTGTATTTTAGACCAAATTGAAGAAGGAGAAGAATGATAGCAAGTAATCCCTGAGAACAAGGTGGATGAAGATGAGGAAGATACTGGACATAAAATGTTTGCAGCCTAAAAAGTTATTTTGGTTAGATAAAAACAAAAATGCTAAGTCGTTTATGTGCTGTTCAACTAATTAAAAGTTAATATTTTATTGTCAATATTTTAGTAACAAGGGTAGCACCCAAGACTATAGCTATTTGAAGCCGAAATGCCAGATTTTAAAAATAAAATATTATTATTAAATAATAATTTAAATTTTAAAATTAAATATTTTTATATAAATAATATTATAAATAACATATTTAAATTTGTAGAAACCATAGCTATTCATATATTTAAAAAATTCGTTTGAAGTGGATAACTAGTTTCTCTTCCTTGATCTTTTATCGTATTTAGATAAATTTTTTGTTAATAAGCCAAAAAAATGATAATATATATCTTTATAATTTAAATTAGATATATTCATTAATTTTTAAATTATATTTGATATTTTAGTCTTTAATTATTGTAATAATATTATAATAAATAATATTATAAATTATTGTTACAAGAACTATTTTTCATGCATTCACCGTAAAATTATATGTTGACTCTTTCTTAACAACTATATTCATTATGAAAACAATTTCTATGAATAGTCTATAACATGAATTCATTCAATTGCAACAAACAATAGAGTTCTTGATCGTGAATTGCTTTTATTATTGATATTAATTGGTTGAATTCTAAAATAAAGAGTGCCTCCCATCATTTTTGGTTAGTTGGTCGAATCTTTTGATTGCAAACACACTTTTTGATAAAGCGATAATGAAATTGACATATGTTTCTAAACAATGAAGTATATTAATTAACTGAAACAAGTATTCAAACCATTATTACTCCAAATCTGTTTGCGTCCATCAGCCAAATGAGTCTTTCATCTTGGATTGCATTTCATGATATGTGAACTTGTTTAATTACTAAGTAATGAGACTTTCTAAACACCTTAAGCTAATTAGGCTCCTCTTCTTGTCACAAGAACTATTTTTCTTTCATTAACCATGAAATTATCTCTTGACTATTTCTTAACGACTATATTCCTTATGAAAACAATTTCCATGAATCGTCGATAACATGAATTCATTGAATTGCAACAAACAATTGAGTTCTTGATCGTGAATTACTTTTCTTATTGATATTAATTGGTTGAATTCTAAAATAAAGAGTACCTCCCATCTTTTTTCGTTAGCAAGTTGAATCTTTTGATTCCAAACACACTTTTTGATAAAGCGAGAATGAAATTGACATATGTTGCTAAACAATGAAGTATATTAATTAAATCAAACAAGTATTAACACCATTATTACTCCAAATCTGTTTGCGTCCATCAGCCAAATGAGTCATTCATCTTGGATTGCATTTCATGATATGTGAACTTGTTTAATTACTAAATAATGAGACTTTCTAAACACCTTAAGCTAATTAGGCTCCTCTTCTTGTTACAAGAACTATTTTTCATTCATTAACCATGAAATTATCTTTTGACTATTTCTTAACGACTATATTCATTATGAAAGCAATTTCCATGAATCGTCTATAACATGAATTCATTCAATTGCAACAAACAATAAAGTTCTTGATCTTAAATTGCATTTCTTATTGATATTAATTGGTTGAATTCTAAAATAATGAGTACCTCCCATCATTTGTGGTTAGCAAGTCAAATCTTTTGATTCCAAACACACTTTTTGATAATGCGATAATGAAATTGACATATGTTGCTAAACAATGAAGTATATTAATTAATTAAAACAAGTATTAAAACCATTATACTCCAAATCTGTTTGCGTCCATCAGCCAAATGATTCATTCATCTTGGATTGCATTTCATGATATGTGAACTTGTTTAATTACTAAATAATGAGACTTTCTAAACACCATAAGCTAATTAGGCTCCTCTTCTTGTTACAAGAACTATTTTTCATTCATTAACCATGAAATTATCTCTTGACTATTTCTTAACGACTATATTCCTTATGAAAACAATTTCCATGAATCGCCTATAACATGAATTCATTCAATTGCAACAAACAATAGAGTTCTTGATCGTGAATTGCTTTTCTTATTGATATTAATTGGTTGAATTCTAGAATAAAGAGTGTCTCCCATCATTTTTGGTTAGCAGGTCGAATATTTTGATTTCAATCATACTTTTTGATAAAGTAATAATGAAATTGACATATTTTGCTAAACAATGAAGTATATTAATTAAATCAAACAAGTATTAACACCATTATTACTCCAAATCTGTTTACATCCATCAGCCAAAGGAGTCATTCATCTTGGATTGCATTTCGTGCTAATGTGAACTTGATTAATTCCTAAATAATGAGCATTTCTAATCACCTTAAGCTAGTTACCCTCCTCTTCCTGTTACAAGAACTATTTTTCATGCATTGACCGTAAAATTATATGTTGACTCTTTCTTAACAACTATATTCATTATGAAAGCAATTTCCATGAATCGTATAAAACATGAATTCATTCAATTGCAACAAACAATAGAGTTCTTGATCTTAAATTGTATTTCTTATTGATATTCATTGTTGAATTGTAAAATAAAGAGTACCTCCCATCATTTATGGTTAGCAAGTCGAATATTTTGATTCCAATCACACTTTTTGATAAAGCAATAATGAAATTGACATATGTTGCAAAATAATGAAGTATATTAATTAAATCAAACAAGTATTAACACCATTATTACTCCTAATCAGCTTGCGGCGATCAGCGAAATGAGTCATTCATCTTGGATTGCATTTCATTATATGTGAACTTGTTTAATTACTAAATAATGATACTTTCTAATCACCATAGGCTAATTGGGCTCCTCTCCTTGTTACAAGAACTATTTTTCATTCATTAACCATGAAATTCTCTATTGACTATTTCTTAACGACTATATTCATTATGAAAACAATTTCCATGACTCGTCTATAACATGAATTCATTCAATTGTAGCAAATAATAGAGTTCTTAATCTTGAATTGCTTTTCTTATTGATATTAATTGGTTTGAATTCTAGAATAAAGAGTGCCTCCTATCATTTTTGGTTAGCAGGTCGAATATTTTGATTTCAATCATACTTTTTTGATAAAGTAATAATGAAATTGACATATTTTGCTAAACAATGAAGTATATTAATTAAATCAAACAAGTATTAACACCATTATTACTCCAAATCTGTTTACATCCGTCAGCTAAAGGAGTCATTCATCTTGGATTGCATTTCGTGCTAATGTGAACTTGATTAATTCCTAAATAATGAGCGTTTCTAATCACCTTAAGCTAATTACGCTCCTCTTCTTGTGTACAAAGAAATATTTTTCATGCATTCACCGTAAAATTATATGTTGACTCTTTCTTAACAACTATATTCATTATGAAAACAATTTCCATGAATAGTCTATAACATGAATTCATTCAATTGCAACAAACAATAGAGTTCTTGATCGTGAATTGCTTTTATTATATTGATATTAATTGGTTGAATTCTAAAATAAAGAGTGCCTCCCATCATTTTTGGTTAGTTGGTCGAATCTTTTGATTGCAAAACACACTTTTTGATAAAGCGATAATGAAATTGACATATGTTTCTAAACAATGAAGTATATTAATTAACTGAAACAAGTATTCAAACCATTATTACTCCAAATCTGTTTGCGTCCATCAGCCAAAAGAGTCATTCATCTTGGATTGCATTCCATGATATGTGAACTTGTTTAATTACTAAATAATGAGACTTTCTAAACACCTTAAGCTAATTAAGCTCCTCTTCTTGTTACAAGAACTATTTTTTCATTCATTAACCATGAAATTATCTCTTGACTATTTCTTAACGACTATATTCATTATGAAAGCAATTTCCATGAATCGTCTATAACATGAATTCATTCAATTGCAACAAACAATAAAGTTCTTGATCTTAAATTGCATTTCTTATTGATATTAATTGGTTGAATTCTAAAATAATGAGTACCTCCCATCATTTGTGGTTAGCAAGTCAAATCTTTTGATTCCAAACACACTTTTTGATAATGCGATAATGAAATTGACATATGTTGCTAAACAATGAAGTATATTAATTAATTAAAACAAGTATTAAAACCATTATTACTCCAAATCTGTTTGCGTCCATCAGCCAAATGATTCATTCATCTTGGATTGCATTTCATGATATGTGAACTTGTTTAATTACTAAATAATGAGACTTTCTAAACACCATAAGCTAATTAGGCTCCTCTTCTTGTTACAAGAACTATTTTTCATTCATTAACCATGAAATTATCTCTTGACTATTTCTTAACGACTCGACTATATTCCTTATGAAAACAATTTCCATGAATCGCCTATAACATGAATTCATTCAATTGCAACAAACAATAGAGTTCTTGATCGTGAATTGCTTTTCTTATTGATATTAATTGGTTGAATTCTAGAATAAAGAGTGTCTCCCATCATTTTTGGTTAGCAGGTCGAATATTTTGATTTCAATCATACTTTTTGATAAAGTAATAATGAAATTGACATATTTTGCTAAACAATGAAGTATATTAATTAAATCAAACAAGTATTAACACCATTATTACTCCAAATCTGTTTACATCCATCAGCCAAAGGAGTCATTCATCTTGGATTGCATTTCGTGCTAATGTGAACTTGATTAATTCCTAAATAATGAGCATTTCTAATCACCTTAAGCTAGTTACCCTCCTCTTCCTGTTACAAGAACTATTTTTCATGCATTGACCGTAAAATTATATGTTGACTCTTTCTTAACAACTATATTCATTATGAAAGCAATTTCCATGAATCGTATAAAAACATGAATTCATTCAATTGCAACAAACAATAGAGTTCTTGATCTTAAATTGTATTTCTTATTGATATTCATTGTTGAATTGTAAAATAAAGAGTACCTCCCATCATTTATGGTTAGCAAGTCGAATATTTTGATTCCAATCACACTTTTTGATAAAGCAATAATGAAATTGACATATGTTGCAAAATAATGAAGTATATTAATTAAATCAAACAAGTATTAACACCATTATTACTCCTAATCAGCTTGCGGCGATCAGCGAAATGAGTCATTCATCTTGGATTGCATTTCATTATATGTGAACTTGTTTAATTACTAAATAATGATACTTTCTAATCACCATAGGCTAATTGGGCTCCTCTCCTTGTTACAAGAACTATTTTTCATTCATTAACCATGAAATTCTCTATTGACTATTTCTTAACGACTATATTCATTATGAAAACAATTTCCATGACTCGTCTATAACATGAATTCATTCAATTGTAGCAAATAATAGAGTTCTTAATCTTGAATTGCTTTTCTTATTGATATTAATTGGTTGAATTCTAGAATAAAGAGTGCCTCCTATCATTTTTGGTTAGCAGGTCGAATATTTTGATTTCAATCATACTTTTTGATAAAGTAATAATGAAATTGACATATTTTGCTAAACAATGAAGTATATTAATTAAATCAAACAAGTATTAACACCATTATTACTCCAAATCTGTTTACATCCGTCAGCTAAAGGAGTCATTCATCTTGGATTGCATTTCGTGCTAATGTGAACTTGATTAATTCCTAAATAATGAGCGTTTCTAATCACCTTAAGCTAATTACGCTCCTCTTCTTGTTACAAGAAATATTTTTCATGCATTCACCGTAAAATTATATGTTGACTCTTTCTTAACAACTATATTCATTATGAAAACAATTTCCATGAATAGTCTATAACATGAATTCATTCAATTGCAACAAACAATAGAGTTCTTGATCGTGAATTGCTTTTATATTGATATTAATTGGTTTGAATTCTAAAATAAAGAGTGCCTCCCCATCATTTTTGGTTAGTTGGTCGAATCTTTTGATTGCAAACACACTTTTTGATAAAGCGATAATGAAATTGACATATGTTTCTAAACAATGAAGTATATTTAATTAACTGAAACAAGTATTCAAACCATTATTACTCCAAATCTGTTTGCGTCCATCAGCCAAAAGAGTCATTCATCTTGGATTGCATTCCATGATATGTGAACTTGTTTAATTACTAAATAATGAGACTTTCTAAACACCTTTAAGCTAATTAAGCTCCTCTTCTTGTTACAAGAACTATTTTTCATTCATTAACCATGAAATTATCTCTTGACTATTTCTTAACGACTATATTCATTATGAAAGCAATTTCCATGAATCGTCTATAACATGAATTCATTCAATTGCAACAAACAATAAAGTTCTTGATCTTAAATTGCATTTCTTATTGATATTAATTGGTTGAATTCTAAAATAAGAGAGTACCTCCCATCATTTGTGGTTAGCAAGTCAAATCTTTTGATTCCAAACACACTTTTTGATAATGCGATAATGAAATTGACATATGTTGCTAAACAATGAAGTATATTAATTAATTAAAACAAGTATTAAAACCATTATTACTCCAAATCTGTTTGCGTCCATCAGCCAAATGATTCATTCATCTTGGATTGCATTTCATGATATGTGAACTTGTTTAATTACTAAATAATGAGACTTTCTAAACACCATAAGCTAATTAGGCTCCTCTTCTTGTTACAAGAACTATTTTTCATTCATTAACCATGAAATTATCTCTTGACTATTTCTTAACGACTATATTCCTTATGAAAACAATTTCCATGAATCGCCTATAACATGAATTCATTCAATTGCAACAAACAATAGAGTTCTTGATCGTGAATTGCTTTTCTTATTGATATTAATTGGTTGAATTCTAGAATAAAGAGTGCCTCCCATCATTTTTGGTTAGCAGGTCGAATATTTTGATTTCAATCATACTTTTTGATAAAGTAATAATGAAATTGACATATTTTGCTAAACAATGAAGTATATTAATTAAATCAAACAAGTATTAACACCATTATTACTCCAAATCTGTTTACATCCATCAGCCAAAGGAGTCATTCATCTTGGATTGCATTTCGTGCTAATGTGAACTTGATTAATTCCTAAATAATGAGCATTTCTAATCACCTTAAGCTAGTTACCCTCCTCTTCCTGTTACAAGAACTATTTTTCATGCATTGACCGTAAAATTATATGTTGACTCTTTCTTAACAACTATATTCATTATGAAAGCAATTTCCATGAATCGTATAAAACATGAATTCATTCAATTGCAACAAACAATAGAGTTCTTGATCTTAAATTGTATTTCTTATTGATATTCATTGTTGAATTGTAAAATAAAGAGTACCTCCCATCATTTATGGTTAGCAAGTCGAATATTTTGATTCCAATCACACTTTTTGATAAAGCAATAATGAAATTGACATATGTTTGCAAAATAATGAAGTATATTAATTAAATCAAACAAGTATTAACACCATTATTACTCCTAATCAGCTTGCGGCGATCAGCGAAATGAGTCATTCATCTTGGATTGCATTTCATTATATGTGAACTTGTTTAATTACTAAATAATGATACTTTCTAATCACCATAGGCTAATTGGGCTCCTCTCCTTGTTACAAGAACTATTTTTCATTCATTAACCATGAAATTCTCTATTGACTATTTCTTAACGACTATATTCATTATGAAAACAATTTCCATGACTCGTCTATAACATGAATTCATTCAATTGTAGCAAATAATAGAGTTCTTAATCTTGAATTGCTTTTCTTATTGATATTAATTGGTTGAATTCTAGAATAAAGAGTGCCTCCTATCATTTTTGGTTAGCAGGTCGAATATTTTGATTTCAATCATACTTTTTGATAAAGTAATAATGAAATTGACATATTTTGCTAAACAATGAAGTATATTAATTAAATCAAACAAGTATTAACACCATTATTACTCCAAATCTGTTTACATCCGTCAGCTAAAGGAGTCATTCATCTTGGATTGCATTTCGTGCTAATGTGAACTTGATTAATTCCTAAATAATGAGCGTTTCTAATCACCTTAAGCTAATTACGCTCCTCTTCTTGTTACAAGAAATATTTTTCATGCATTCACCGTAAAATTATATGTTGACTCTTTCTTAACAACTATATTCATTATGAAAACAATTTCCATGAATAGTCTATAACATGAATTCATTCAATTGCAACAAACAATAGAGTTCTTGATCGTGAATTGCTTTTATTATTGATATTAATTGGTTGAATTCTAAAATAAAGAGTGCCTCCCATCATTTTTGGTTAGTTGGTCGAATCTTTTGATTGCAAACACACTTTTTGATAAAGCGATAATGAAATTGACATATGTTTCTAAACAATGAAGTATATTAATTAACTGAAACAAGTATTCAAACCATTATTACTCCAAATCTGTTTGCGTCCATCAGCCAAAAGAGTCATTCATCTTGGATTGCATTCCATGATATGTGAACTTGTTTAATTACTAAATAATGAGACTTTCTAAACACCTTAAGCTAATTAAGCTCCTCTTCTTGTTACAAGAACTATTTTTCATTCATTAACCATGAAATTATCTCTTGACTATTTCTTAACGACTATATTCATTATGAAAGCAATTTCCATGAATCGTCTATAACATGAATTCATTCAATTGCAACAAACAATAAAGTTCTTGATCTTAAATTGCATTTCTTATTGATATTAATTGGTTGAATTCTAAAATAATGAGTACCTCCCATCATTTGTGGTTAGCAAGTCAAATCTTTTGATTCCAAACACACTTTTTGATAATGCGATAATGAAATTGACATATGTTGCTAAACAATGAAGTATATTAATTAATTAAAACAAGTATTAAAACCATTATTACTCCAAATCTGTTTGCGTCCATCAGCCAAATGATTCATTCATCTTGGATTGCATTTCATGATATGTGAACTTGTTTAATTACTAAATAATGAGACTTTCTAAAAACACCATAAGCTAATTAGGCTCCTCTTCTTGTTACAAGAACTATTTTTCATTCATTAACCATGAAATTATCTCTTGACTATTTCTTAACGACTATATTCCTTATGAAAACAATTTCCATGAATCGCCTATAACATGAATTCATTCAATTGCAACAAACAATAGAGTTCTTGATCGTGAATTGCTTTTCTTATTGATATTAATTGGTTGAATTCTAGAATAAAGAGTGCCTCCCATCATTTTTGGTTAGCAGGTCGAATATTTTGATTTCAATCATACTTTTTGATAAAGTAATAATGAAATTGACATATTTTGCTAAACAATGAAGTATATTAATTAAATCAAACAAGTATTAACACCATTATTACTCCAAATCTGTTTACATCCATCAGCCAAAGGAGTCATTCATCTTGGATTGCATTTCGTGCTAATGTGAACTTGATTAATTCCTAAATAATGAGCATTTCTAATCACCTTAAGCTAGTTACCCTCCTCTTCCTGTTACAAGAACTATTTTTCATGCATTGACCGTAAAATTATATGTTGACTCTTTCTTAACAACTATATTCATTATGAAAGCAATTTCCATGAATCGTATAAAACATGAATTCATTCAATTGCAACAAACAATAGAGTTCTTGATCTTAAATTGTATTTCTTATTGATATTCATTGTTGAATTGTAAAATAAAGAGTACCTCCCATCATTTATGGTTAGCAAGTCGAATATTTTGATTCCAATCACACTTTTTGATAAAGCAATAATGAAATTGACATATGTTGCAAAATAATGAAGTATATTAATTAAATCAAACAAGTATTAACACCATTATTACTCTCCTAATCAGCTTGCGGCGATCAGCGAAATGAGTCATTCATCTTGGATTGCATTTCATTATATGTGAACTTGTTTAATTACTAAATAATGATACTTTCTAATCACCATAGGCTAATTGGGCTCCTCTCCTTGTTACAAGAAACTATTTTTCATTCATTAACCATGAAATTCTCTATTGACTATTTCTTAACGACTATATTCATTATGAAAACAATTTCCATGACTCGTCTATAACATGAATTCATTCAATTGTAGCAAATAATAGAGTTCTTAATCTTGAATTGCTTTTCTTATTGATATTAATTGGTTGAATTCTAGAATAAAGAGTGCCTCCTATCATTTTTGGTTAGCAGGTCGAATATTTTGATTTCAATCATACTTTTTGATAAAGTAATAATGAAATTGACATATTTTGCTAAACAATGAAGTATATTAATTAAATCAAAACAAGTATTAACACCATTATTACTCCAAATCTGTTTACATCCGTCAGCTAAAGGAGTCATTCATCTTGGATTGCATTTCGTGCTAATGTGAACTTGATTAATTCCTAAATAATGAGCGTTTCTAATCACCTTAAGCTAATTACGCTCCTCTTCTTGTTACAAGAAATATTTTTTCATGCATTCACCGTAAAATTATATGTTGACTCTTTCTTAACAACTATATTCATTATGAAAACAATTTTCCATGAATAGTCTATAACATGAATTCATTCAATTGCAACAAACAATAGAGTTCTTGATCGTGAATTGCTTTTTATTATTGATATTAATTGGTTGAATTCTAAAATAAAGAGTGCCTCCCATCATTTTTGGTTAGTTGGTCGAATCTTTTGATTGCAAAAACACACTTTTTGATAAAGCGATAATGAAATTGACATATGTTTCTAAACAATGAAGTATATTAATTAACTGAAACAAGTATTCAAACCATTATTACTCCAAATCTGTTTGCGTCCATCAGCCAAAAGAGTCATTCATCTTGGATTGCATTCCATGATATGTGAACTTGTTTAATTACTAAATAATGAGACTTTCTAAACACCTTAAGCTAATTAAGCTCCTCTTCTTGTTTGTACAAGAACTATTTTTTCATTCATTAAACCATGAAATTATCTCTTGACTATTTCTTAAACGACTATATTCATTATGAAAGCAATTTCCATGAATCGTCTATAACATGAATTCATTCAATTGCAACAAACAATAAAGTTCTTGATCTTAAATTGCATTTCTTATTGATATTAATTGGTTGAATTCTAAAATAATGAGTACCTCCCATCATTTGTGGTTAGCAAGTCAAATCTTTTGATTCCAAACACACTTTTTGATAATGCGATAATGAAATTGACATATGTTTGCTAAACAATGAAGTATATTAATTAATTAAAACAAGTATTAAAACCATTATTACTCCAAATCTGTTTGCGTCCATCAGCCAAATGATTCATTCATCATCTTGGATTGCATTTCATGATATGTGAACTTGTTTAATTACTAAATAATGAGACTTTCTAAACACCATAAGCTAATTAGGCTCCTCTTCTTGTTACAAGAACTATTTTTCATTCATTAACCATGAAATTATCTCTTGACTATTTCTTAACGACTATATTCCTTATGAAAACAATTTCCATGAATCGCCTATAACATGAATTCATTCAATTGCAACAAACAATAGAGTTCTTGATCGTGAATTGCTTTTCTTATTGATATTAATTGGTTGAATTCTAGAATAAAGAGTGCCTCCCATCATTTTTGGTTAGCAGGTCGAATATTTTGATTTCAATCATACTTTTTGATAAAGTAATAATGAAATTGACATATTTTGCTAAACAATGAAGTATATTAATTAAATCAAACAAGTATTAACACCATTATTACTCCAAATCTGTTTACATCCATCAGCCAAAGGAGTCATTCATCTTGGATTGCATTTCGTGCTAATGTGAACTTGATTAAATTCCTAAATAATGAGCATTTCTAATCACCTTAAGCTAGTTACCCTCTCTCTTCCTGTTACAAAGAACTATTTTTCATGCATTGACCGTAAAATTATATGTTGACTCTTTCTTAACAACTATATTCATTATGAAAGCAATTTCCATGAATCGTATAAAACATGAATTCATTCAATTGCAACAAACAATAGAGTTCTTGATCTTAAATTGTATTTCTTATTGATATTCATTGTTTGAATTGTAAAAATAAAGAGTACCTCCCATCATTTATGGTTAGCAAGTCGAATATTTTGATTCCAATCACACTTTTTGATAAAGCAATAATGAAATTGACATATGTTGCAAAATAATGAAGTATATTAATTAAATCAAACAAGTATTAACACCATTATTACTCCTAATCAGCTTGCGGCGATCAGCGAAATGAGTCATTCATCTTGGATTGCATTTCATTATATGTGAACTTGTTTTAATTACTAAATAATGATACTTTCTAATCACCATAGGCTAATTGGGCTCCTCTCCTTGTTACAAGAACTATTATTTTTCATTCATTAACCATGAAATTATCTATTGACTATTTCTTAACGACTATATTCATTATGAAAACAATTTTTCATGACTCGTCTATAACATGAATTCATTCAATTGTAGCAAAATAATAGAGTTCTTAATCTTGAATTGCTTTTCTTATTGATATTAATTGGTTGAATTCTAGAATAAAGAGTGCCCTCCTATCATTTTTGGTTAGCAGGTCGAATATTTTGATTTCAATCATACTTTTTGATAAAGTAATAATGAAATTGACATATTTTGCTAAACAATGAAGTATATTAATTAAATCAAACAAGTATTAACACCATTATTACTCCAAATCTGTTTACATCCGTCAGCTAAAGGAGTCATTCATCTTGGATTGCATTTCGTGCTAATGTGAACTTGATTATTAATTCCTAAATAATGAGCGTTTCTAATCACCTTAAGCTAATTACGCTCCTCTTCTTGTTACAAGAACTATTTTTCATGCATTCACCGTAAAATTATATGTTGACTCTTTCTTAACAACTATATTCATTATGAAAACAATTTCCATGAATAGTCTATAACATGAATTCATTCAATTGCAACAAACAATAGAGTTCTTGATCGTGAATTGCTTTTATTATTGATATTAATTGGTTGAATTCTAAAATAAAGAGTGCCTCCCATCATTTTTGGTTAGTTGGTCGAATCTTTTGATTGCAAAACACACTTTTTGATAAAGCAATAATGAAATTGACATATGTTTCTAAACAATGAAGTATATTAATTAACTGAAACAAGTATTCAAACCATTATTACTCCAAATCTGTTTGCGTCCATCAGCCAAATGAGTCTTTCATCTTGGATTGCATTTCATGATATGTGAACTTGTTTAATTACTAAGTAATGAGACTTTCTAAACACCTTAAGCTAATTAGGCTCCTCTTCTTGTCACAAGAACTATTTTTCTTTCATTAACCATGAAATTATCTCTTGACTATTTCTTAACGACTATATTCCTTATGAAAAACAATTTCCATGAATCGTCGATAACATGAATTCATTGAATTGCAACAAACAATTGAGTTCTTGATCGTGAATTACTTTTCTTATTGATATATTAATTGGTTGAATTCTAAAATAAAGAGTACCTCCCATCATTTTTCGTTAGCAAGTTTGAATCTTTTGATTCCAAACACACTTTTTGATAAAGCGAGAATGAAATTGACATATGTTTGCTAAACAATGAAGTATATTAATTAAATCAAACAAGTATTAAACACCATTATTACTCCAAAATCTGTTTGCGTCCATCAGCCCAAATGAGTCATTCATCTTGGATTGCATTTCATGATATGTGAACTTGTTTAATTACTAAATAATGAGACTTTCTAAAACACCTTAAGCTAATTAGGCTCCTCTTCTTGTTACAAGAACTATTTTTCATTCATTAACCATGAAATTATCTCTTGACTATTTCTTAACGACTATATTCATTATGAAAGCAATTTCCATGAATCGTCCTATAACATGAATTCATTCAATTGCAACAAAACAATATAAGTTCTTGATCTTAAAATTGCATTTCTTATTGATATTAATTGGTTGAATTCTAAAATAATGAGTACCTCCCATCATTTGTGGTTAGCAAGTCAAATCTTTTGATTCCAAACACACTTTTTGATAAAGCGATAATGAAATTTGACATATGTTGCTAAACAATGAAGTATATTAATTAATTAAAACAAGTATTAAAAACACCAGATTATTACTCCAAATCTGTTTGCGTCCATCAGCCAAATGATTCATTCATCTTGGATTGCATTTCATGATATGTGAACTTGTTTAATTACTAAATAATGAGACTTTCTAAACACCTTAAGCTAATTAGGCTCCTCTACTTGTTACAAGAACTATTTTTTTCATTCATTGAACCATGAAATTATCTCTTGACTATTTCTTAACGACTATATTCATTATGAAAACAATTTCCATGAATCGTCTATAACATGAATTCATTCAATTGCAACAAACAATAGAGTTCTTGATCTTAAATTGTATTTCTTGTTTGATATTCATTGTTGAATTGTAAAATAAAGAGTACCCTGTCCCAGCATTTGTGGTTAGCAAGTCGAATCTTTTGATTCCAAAACACGCTTTTTGATAAAGCGATAATGAAATTGACATATGTTGGTAAGCAAACGAAGTATATTAATTAAATCAAACAAGTATTAACACCATTATTACTCCAAATCTGTTTACATCCATCAGCCAAAAGGAGTCAGTATTCATCTCGGTTTGCATTTCGTGCGAATGTGAAACTTGATTAATTCCTAAATAATGAGCATTTGGAATCACCTTAAGCTAATTACGCTCCCCCTTCTTGTTACAAGAACTATTTTTTCATGCATTGACCGTGAAATTATATGTTGACTCTTTCTTAACGATGATATTCATTATGAAAACAATTTCCCATGAATCGTCTACAACATGAATTTCATTCAATTGCAACAAACAATAGAGTTCTTGATCTTAAAATTGCATTTTTATTGATATTAATTGGTTGAATTTGAAAATAAAAGAGTACCTCCCATCATTTGTGGTTAGCAAGTCAAATCTTTATGATTCCAAACATACTTTTTGATAAAAGCGCGATAATGAAATTGACATATGTAGTTAAACAATGAACTATATTAATTAAACCAAAACAAAGTATTAACACCATTTGTTACTCCAAATCTGTTCTGCATCCATCAGCCCAAATGAGTGATTCATCTTGGATTGCATTTTCATGATATGTGAACTTGTTTAATTACTAAATAATGAGACTTTCTAATCACCTTAAGCGCTAATTAGGCTCCTCTTCTTGGTTACAAGAACTATTTTTTTCATTCATTAACCATGAAATTATCTTCTTGACTATTTCTTAACGACTATATTCATTATGAAAACAATTTCCATGAATCGTCTATAACATGAATTCATTCCGTTTGCAACAAACAATAGAGTTCTTGATCTTAAATTGTATTTGGTCTTATTGATATTCATTGTTGAATTGTTGCAATAAAATAAAGAGTACCTCCCAGCATTTTGCGGTTAGCAAGTCGAGTATCTTTTTGATTCCAAACACCCACTTTTTGATAAAGCGATAATGAAATTGACATATGTTGGTAAGCAATGAAAGTATATTAATTAAATCAAACAAAGTATTAACACCATTATTACCTCCAAAATCTGTTTTACATCCATCAGCCAAAGGAGTCATTCATCTCGCAGTTTGCTATTTCGTGCGAATGTGAACTTGATTAATTCCTAAATAATGAGCATTTGGAATCACCTTAAGCTAATTACGCTCCCCATTCTTGTTACAAGAACTATTTTTCATGCATTTGACCGTGAAATTATATGTTGACTCTTTCTTAACGATGATATTCATTATGAAAACAATTTCCATGAATTGTCGGTACAACATGAATTCATTCAAGTTGCAAACAAACAATAGAGTTTCTTGATTCTTAAATTGCATTTTTATTGATATTAATTGGTTGAATTTGAA
>JBAPLH010001888.1:0-35396 GCA_037897445.1 Ceriops zippeliana | reverse complement strand
GAGCCCTGGTAACTAGAAATGATGTGAGGTACTCTTGATTTTTGAACTCAACCAATTATTATCAATAAGAAAACCAAATGAAGATGACGGACCCCATTGTTTGTTGGATTTGAATGAAATCATGTTATATACGATTTATGGGCATTGTTTTCATAATACATATAACCTTTAATAAAAATAGAAAAGATAATTTCATGGTCATTTCATCAAAAATACTCCATGTAACAATATAAGGATACTAATTAGCTTGAGGTGCTATGAAAGTTTCATTATTAAGGATTTAAACAAATTCACATTAGCAAGAAATGCAAAGCAAGATGAATGATTACTTTTGCTGATGGAAGTAAGTAGATTTAGAGTTTTAATGATGTTTATATTTGTTTGATTTAATTAATATACTAGGTTGTTAAGCCACATATGTTAATTTCATCATCAATATATCCAAATGTGGGCTTGTAACCAAAAGAGGAGCCCTGCTAACAAGAAATGATTGGAGGTACTCTTTATTTTGGAACTCATCCAATTATTATCAATAAGAAAAGCAAATCAACATGGTGGACTCCATTTTTTGTTGGATTCGAATGAATTCATGTTATATACAATTTATGGGCATTGTTTTCATAATAAATATAGCCATTAATAAAGACAGAGAAGATAGTTTGATGGTCATTGCATCAAAAATACTCCTTGTAACAATAAGTGGATGCTAATTAGCTTGAGGTGCTATGAAAGTCTCATTATTAATTATTTTAAAAAATTCACATTAGCAAGAAATGCAAAGCAAAATGAATGATTACTTTTGCTGATGGAAGTAAGTAGATTTAGAGTTTTAATGATGTTTATATTTGTTTGATTTAATTAATATACTAGGTTGTTAAGCCACATATGTTAATTTCATCATCAATATATCCAAATGTGGGCTTGTAACCAAAAGAGGAGCCCTGCTAACTAGAAATGATTGGAGGTACTCTTTATTTTGGAACTCATCCAATTATTATCAATAAGAAAAGCAAATCAACATGGTGGACTCCATTTTTTGTTGGATTCGAATGAATTCATGTTATATACAATTTATGGGCATTGTTTTCATAATAAATATAGCCATTAATAAAGACAGAAAAGATAGTTTGATGGTCATTGCATCAAAAATACTCCTTGTAACAATAAGTGGATGCTAATTAGCTTGAGGTGCTATGAAAGTCTCATTATTAATTATTTTAAAAAATTCACATTAGCAAGAAATGCAAAGCAAGATGAATGATTACTTTTGCTAATGCAAGTAAGTAGATTTAGAGTTTCAATGATGTTTGGATTTGTTTGATTTAATTAATATACTAGGTTGTTAAGCCATATATGTTAATTTCATCATCAATACATTCAAACGTGGGCTTGCAACAAAAATAGGAGCCCTGGTAAATAGAAATGCTGGGAGGTACTCTTGATTTTGGAACTCAACCAATTATTATCAATAAGAAAACCAAATGAAGTTGGGGGACCCCATTGTTTGTTGGATTTGAATGAAATCATGTTATATACGATTTATGGGCATTGTTTTCATAATACATATAACCATTAATAAAAACAGAAAAGATAATTTCATGGTCATTTCATAAAAAATACTCCATGTAACAATATAAGGATGCTAATTAGCTTGAGGTGCTATGAAAGTCTCATTATTAAGGATTTAAACAAATTCACATTAGCAAGAAATGCAAAGCAAGATGAATGATTACTTTTGCTGATGGAAGTAAGTAGATTTAGAGTTTCAATGATGTTTATATTTGTTTGATTTAATTAATATACTAGGTTGCTAAGCCATATATGTTAATTTCATCATCAATATATCCAAATGTGGGCTTGTAACCAAAAGAGGAGCCCTGCTAACTAGAAATGATTGGAGGTACTCTTTATTTTGGAACTCATCCAATTATTATCAATAAGAAAAGCGAATCAACATGGTGGACTCCATTGTTTGTTGGATTTGAATGAATTCATGTTATATACAATTTATGGGGCATTGTTTTCATAATAAATATAGCCATTAATAAAAACAGAAAAGATAGTTTCATGGTCATTGCATCAAAAATACTCCTTGTAACAATAAGAGGATGCTAATTAGCTTGAGGTGCTATGAAAGTCTCATTATTAAGGATTTAAACAAATTCACATTATCATGAAATGCAAAGCAAGATGAATGATTACTTTTGCTAATGGAAGAAAGTAGATTTAGAGTTTCAATGATGTTTGGATTTGTTTGATTTAATTAATATACTAGGTTGTCAAGCCATATTTGTTAATTTTATCATCAATACATTCAAATGTGGGCTTGCAACCAAAATAGGAGCCCTGGTAACTAGAAATGATGAGAGGTACTCTTTATTTTGGAACTCAACCAATTATTATCAATAAGAAAACCAAATGAAGATGGTAGACCCATTGTTTGTTGGATTTGAATGAAATCTTGTTATATACGATTTATGGCATTGTTTTCATAATAAATATAGCCATTAATAAAAACAGAAATCATAATTTCATGGTCATTTCATCAAAAATACTCCATGTAACAATATGAGGATACTAATTAGCTTGAGGTGCTATGAAAGTCTCATTATTAAGGATTTCAACAAATACACATTAGCAAGAAATGCAAAGCAAGATGAATGATTACTTTTGCTGATGGAAGTAAGTAGATTTAGAGTTTTAATGATGTTTATATTTGTTTGATTTAATTAATATACTAGGTTGTTAAGGCACATATGTTAATTTCATCATCAATATATCCAAATGTGGGCTTGTAACCAAAAGAGGAGTCCTGCTAACTAGAAATGATTGGAGGTACTCTTTATTTTGGAACTCATCCAATTATTATCAATAAGAAAAGCAAATCAACATGGTGGACTCCATTTTTTGTTGGATTCGAATGAATTCATGTTATATACAATTTATGGGCATTGTTTTCATAATAAATATAGCCATTAATAAAGACAGAAAAGATAGTTTGATGGTCATTGCATCAAAAATACTCCTTGTAACAATAAGTGGATGCTAATTAGCTTGAGGTGCTATGAAAGTCTCATTATTAATTATTTTAAAAAATTCACATTAGCAAGAAATGCAAAGCAAGATGAATGATTACTTTTGCTAATGCAAGTAAGTAGATTAAGAGTTTCAATGATGATTGGATTTGTTTGATTTAATTAATATACTAGGTTGTTAAGCCATATATGTTAATTTCATCATCAATACATTCAAACGTGGGCTTGCAACCAAAATAGGAGCCCTGGTAACTAGAAATGCTGGGAGGTACTCTTGATTTTGGAACTCAACCAATTATTATCAATAAGAAAACCAAATGAAGTTGGGGGACCCCATTGTTTGTTGGATTTGAATGAAATCATGTTATATACGATTTATGGGCATTTTTTTTCATAATACATATAACCATTAATAAAAACAGAAAAGATAATTTCATGGTCATTTCATAAAAAATACTCCATGTAACAATATAAGGATGCTAATTAGCTTGAGGTGCTATGAAAGTCTCATTATTAAGGATTTAAACAAATTCACATTAGCAAGAAATGCAAAGCAAGATGAATGATTACTTTTGCTGATGGAAGTAAGTAGATTTAGAGTTTCAATGATGTTTATATTTGTTTGATTTAATTAATATACTAGGTTGCTAAGCCATATATGTTAATTTCATCATCAATATATCCAAATGTGGGCTTGTAACCAAAAGAGGAGCCCTGCTAACTAGAAATGATTGGAGGTACTCTTTATTTTGGAACTCATCCAATTATTATCAATAAGAAAAATCGAATCAACATGGTGGACTCCATTGTTTGTTGGATTTGAATGAATTCATGTTATATACAATTTGTGGGCATTGTTTTCATAATAAATATAGCCATAAATAAAGACAGAAAAGATAGTTTGATGGTCATTGCATCAAAAATACTCCTTGTAACAATAAGAGGATGCTAATTAGCTTGAGGTGCTATGAAAGTCTCATTATTAAGGATTTAAACAAATTCACATTATCATGAAATGCAAAGCAAGATGAATGATTACTTTTGCTAATGGAAGAAAGTAGATTTAGAGTTTCAATGATGTTTGGATTTGTTTGATTTAATTAATATACTAGGTTGTCAAGCCATATTTGTTAATTTCATCATCAATACATTCAAATGTGGGCTTGCAACCAAAATAGGAGCCCTGGTAACTAGAAATGATGAGAGGTACTCTTTATTTTGGAACTCCACCAATTATTATCAATAAGAAAACCAAATGAAGATGGTAGACCCATTGTTTGTTGGATTTGAATGAAATGTTGTTATATACGATTTATGGGCATTGTTTTCATAATAAATATAGCCATTAATAAAAACAGAAATCATAATTTCATGGTCATTTCATCAAAAATACTCCATGTAACAATATAAGGATACTAATTAGCTTGAGGTGCTATGAAAGTCTCATTATTAAGGATTTCAACAAATACACATTAGCAAGAAATGCAAAGCAAGATGAATGATTACTTTTGCTGATGGAAGTAAGTAGATTTAGAGTTTTAATGATGTTTATATTTGTTTGATTTAATTAATATACTAGGTTGTTAAGGCACATATGTTAATTTCATCATCAATATATCCAAATGTGGGCTTGTAACCAAAAGAGGAGTCCTGCTAACTAGAAATGATTGGAGGTACTCTTTATTTTGGAACTCATCCAATTATTATCAATAAGAAAAGCAAATCAACATGGTGGACTCCATTTTTTGTTGGATTCGAATGAATTCATGTTATATACAATTTATGGGCATTGTTTTCATAATAAATATAGCCATTAATAAAGACAGAAAAGATAGTTTGATGGTCATTGCATCAAAAATACTCCTTGTAACAATAAGTGGATGCTAATTAGCTTGAGGTGCTATGAAAGTCTCATTATTAATTATTTTAAAAAATTCACATTAGCAAGAAATGCAAAGCAAGATGAATGATTACTTTTGCTAATGCAAGTAAGTAGATTAAGAGTTTCAATGATGATTGGATTTGTTTGATTTAATTAATATACTAGGTTGTTAAGCCATATATGTTAATTTCATCATCAATACATTCAAACGTGGGCTTGCAACCAAAATAGGAGCCCTGGTAACTAGAAATGCTGGGAGGTACTCTTGATTTTGGAACTCAACCAATTATTATCAATAAGAAAACCAAATGAAGTTGGGGGACCCCATTGTTTGTTGGATTTGAATGAAATCATGTTATATACGATTTATGGGAATTGTTTTCATAATACATATAACCATTAATAAAAACAGAAAAGATAATTTCATGGTCATTTCATAAAAAATACTCCATGTAACAATATAAGGATGCTAATTAGCTTGAGGTGCTATGAAAGTCTCATTATTAAGGATTTAAACAAATTCACATTAGCAAGAAATGCAAAGCAAGATGAATGATTACTTTTGCTGATGGAAGTAAGTAGATTTAGAGTTTCAATGATGTTTATATTTGTTTGATTTAATTAATATACTAGGTTGCTAAGCCATATATGTTAATTTCATCATCAATATATCCAAATGTGGGCTTGTAACCAAAAGAGGAGCCCTGCTAACTAGAAATGATTGGAGGTACTCTTTATTTTGGAACTCATCCAATTATTATCAATAAGAAAAATCGAATCAACATGGTGGACTCCATTGTTTGTTGGATTTGAATGAATTCATGTTATATACAATTTGTGGGCATTGTTTTCATAATAAATATAGCCATTAATAAAGACAGAAAAGATAGTTTCATGGTCATTGCATAAAAAATACTCCTTGTAACAATAAGAGGATGCTAATTAGCTTGAGGTGCTATGAAAGTCTCATTATTAAGGATTTAAACAAATTCACATTAGCAAGAAATGCAAAGCAAGATGAATGATTACTTTTGCTAATGGAAGTAAGTAGATTTAGAGTTTCAAAGATGTTTAGATTTGTTTGATTTAATTAATATACTAGGTTGTTAAGTCACATATGTTAATTTCATCATCAATATATTCAAATGTGGGCTTGCAACCAAAAGAGGAGCCCTGCTGAGTAGAAATGATGGGAGGTACTCTTTATTTTTGGAACTCAACCAATTATTATCAATAAGAAAAAATGCAAATGAAGATGGTGGACCCCATTGTTTGTTGGATTTGAATGAAATCTTGTTATATACGATTTATGGCATTGTTTTCATAATAAATATAGCCATTAATAAAAACAGAAAAGATAATTTCATGGTTATTTCATCAAAAATACTCCATGTAACAATATGAGGATACTAATTAGCTTGAGGTGCTATGAAAGTCTCATTATTAAGGATTTCAACAAATACACATTAGCAAGAAATGCAAAGCAAGATGAATGATTACTTTTGCTATTGGAAGTAAGTAGATTTAGAGTTTCAAAGATGTTTAGATTTGTTTGATTTAATTAATATACTAGGTTGTTAAGTCACATATGTTAATTTCATCATCAATATATTCAAATGTGGGCTTGCAACCAAAAGAGGAGCCCTGCTAACTAGAAATGATGGGAGGTACTCTTTATTTTGGAACTCAACCAATTATTATCAATAAGAAAACCAAATGAAGATGGTGGACCCCATTGTTTGTTGGATTTGAATGAAATCTTGTTATATATTCGATTTATGGGCATTGTTTTCATAATAAATATAGCCATTAATAAAAACAGAAAAGATAATTTCATGGTCATTTCATCAAAAATACTCCATGTAACAATATGAGGATGCTAATTAGCTTGAGGTGCTATGAAAGTCTCATTATTAAGGATTTAAACAAATTCACATTAGCAAGAAATGCAAAGCAAGATGAATGATTACTTTTGCTAATGGAAGTAAGTAGATTTATAGTTTCAATGATGTTTTAGATTTGTTTGATTTAATTAATATACTAGGTTGTTAAGCCATATATGTTAATTTTATCATCAATCAATATATTCAAATGTGGGCTTGCAACCAAAATAGGAGCCCTGGTAACTAGAAATGATGAGAGGTACTCTTTATTTTGGAACTCATCCAATTATTATCAATAAGAAAAATCGAATCAACATGGTGGACTCCATTGTTTGTTGGATTTGAAAGAATTCATATTATATACAATTTATGGGCATTGTTTTCATAATAAATATAGCCATTAATAAGGACAGAAAAGATAGTTTCATGGTCATTGCATAAAAATACTCCTTGTAACAATAAGAGGATGCTAATTAGCTTGAGGTGCTATGAAAGTCTCATTATTAAGGATTTTAAACAAATTCACATTAGCAAGAAATGCAAAGCAAGATGAATGATTACTTTTGCTGATGGAAGTAAGTAGATTTTAGAGTTTCAATGATGTTTTATATTTGTTTGATTTAATTAATATACTAGGTTGTTAAGCCACATATGTTAATTTCATCATCAATATATCCAAATGTGGGCTTGCAACCAAAAGAGGAGCCCTGCTAACTAGAAATGATTGGAAGTACTGTTTATTTTGGAACTCAACCAATTATTATCAATAAGAAAAGCGAAATCAACATGGTGGACTCCATTGTTTGTTAGATTTGAATGAATTCATGTTATATACAATTTATGGGCATTGTTTTCATAATAAAAAATATAATTATTAATAAAAACAGAAGAAAAGATAGTTTCATGGTCATTGCATCAAAAATACTCCTTGTAACAATAAGAGGATGCTAATTAGCTTGAGGTGCTATGAAAGTCTCATTATTAAGGATTTAAACAAATTCACATTAGCAAGAAATGCAAAGCAAGATGAATGATTACTTTTGCTGATGGAAGTAAGTAGATTTAGAGTTTCAATGATGTTTAGATTTGTTTGATTTAATTAATATACTACTAGGTTGTTAAGCCACATATGTTAATTTCATCATCAATATATCCAAATGTGGGCTTGTAACCAAAAGAGGAGCCCTGCTAACTAGAAATGATTGGAGGTACTCTTTATTTTGGAACTCATCCAATTATTATCAATAAGAAAAAGCGAATCAACATGGTGGACTCCATTGTTTGTTGGATTTGAATGAATTCATGTTATATACAATTTATGGGCATTGTTTTCATAATAAATATAGCCATTAATAAAAATACAGAAAAGATAATTTCATGGTCATTTCATCAAAAAAAACTCCTTGTAACAATATGAGGATGCTAATTAGCTTGAGGAGGTGCTATGAAAGTCTCATTATTAAGGATTTAAACAAATTCACATTAGCAAGAAATGCAAAGCAAGATGAATGATTACTTTTGCTGATGGAAGTAAGTAGATTTAGAGTTTCAATGATGTTTAGATTTGTTTGATTTAATTAATATACTAGGTTGTTAAGCCACACATATGTTAATTTCATCATCAATATATCCAAATGTGGGCTTGCAACCAAAAGAGGAGCCATGCTAACTAGAAATGATGGGAGGTACTCTTTCTTTCGGAACTCAACCACTTATTATCAATAAGAAAACCAAATGAAGATGGTGGACCCCATTATTTGTTGGATTTCAAATGAAATCTTGTTACATACGATTTATGGGCATTGTTTTCATAATAAATATAGCCATTAATAAAGACAGAAAAGAAGATAGTTTCATGGTCATTGGCATAAAAAATACTCCTTGTAACAATAAGAGGATGCTAATTAGCTTGAGGTGCAATGAAAGTCTCATTATTAAGGATTTAAACAAATTCACATTAGCAAGAAATGCAAAGCAAGATGAATGATTACTTTTGCTGATGGAAGTAAGTAGATTTAGAGTTTTAATGATGTTTATATTTGTTTTGATTTAATTAATATACTAGGTTGTTAAGCCACATATGTTAATTTTATCATCAATATATTCAAATGTGGGCTTGCAACCAAAAGAGGAGCCCTGCTAACTAGAAATGATGGGAGGAACTCTTTCTTTCAGAACTCAACAGATTATTATCAATAAGAATACCAAATGAAGATGGTGGACCCTACTGTTTGTTAGATTTGAATGAAATCTTGTTATATACGATTTATGCGCATTGTTTTCATAATAAATATAGCCATTAAGAAAAATAGAAAAGATAATTTCATGGTTATTTCATAAAAAATACTCCATGTAACAATATGAGGATACTAATTAGCTTGAGGTGCTATGAAAGTCTCATTATTAAGGATTTAAACAAATTCACATTAGCAAGAAATGCAAAGCAAGTTGAATGATTACTTTTGCTGATGGAAGTAAGTAGATTTAGAGCTTTAAATGATGTTTAGATTTGTTTAATTTAAATTAATATACTAGGTTGTTAAGCCACATATGTTAATTTCATCATCAATATATTCAAATGTGGGCTTGCAACCAAAAGAGGAGCCCTGCTAACTAGAAATGATGGGAGGTACTCTTTATTTTCAGAACTCAACCAATTATTATCAATAAGAAATCCAAAATGAAGATGGTGGACCCCACTGTTTTTTGTTGGATTTGAATGAAATCTTGTTATATACGATTTATGGGCATTGTTTTCATAATAAATATAGCCAATAATAAAGACAGAAAAAGATAGTTTCATGGTCATTGTATCAAAAAAAATACTCCTTGTAACAATAAGAGGATGCTAATTAGCTTGAGGTGCAATGAAAGTCTCATTATTAAGGATTTAAACAAATTCACATTAGCAAGAAATGCAAAGCAAGATGAATGATTACTTTTGCTGATGGAAGTAAGTAGATTTAGAGCTTTAATGATGTTTAGATTTGTTTGATTTAATTAATATACTAGGTTGTTAAGCCACATATGTTAATTTCATCATCAATATATTCAAATGTGGGCTTGCAACCAAAAGAGGAGCCCTGCTAACTAGCAATGATGGGAGGTACTCTTTCTTTTGGAACTCAACCAATTATTATCAATAAGAAAACCAAATGAAGATGGTGGACCCCATTGTTTGTTGGATTTGAATGAAATCTTGTTATATACGATTTATGGGCATTGTTTTCATAATAAATATAGCCATTAATAAAAATAGAAAAGATAATTTCATGGTCATTTCATCAAAAATACTCCATGTAACAATATGAGGATGCTAATTAGCTTGAGGTGCTATGAAAGTCTCATTATTAAGGATTTAAACAAATTCACATTAGCAAGAAATGCAAAGCAAGATGAATGATTACTTTTGCTGATGGAAGTAAGTAGATTTAGAGTTTCAATGATGTTTATATTTGTTTGATTTAATTAATATACTAGGTTGTTAAGCCACATATGTTAATTTCATCATCAATATATCCAAATGTGGGCTTGTAACCAAACGAGGAGCCCTGCTAACTAGAAATGATTGGAGGTACTCTTTATTTTGGAACTCATCCAATTATTATCAATAAGAAAAGCGAATCAACATGGTGGACTCCATTGTTTGTTGGATTTGAATGAATTCATGTTATATACAATTTATGGGCATTGTTTTCATAATAAATATAGCCATTAATAAAGACAGAAAAGATAGTTTCATGGTCATTGCATCAAAAATACTACATGTAACAATAAGAGGATGCTAATTAGCTTGAGGTGCTATGAAAGTCTCATTATTAAGGATTTAAACAAATTCACATAATCATGAAATGCAAAGCAAGATGAATGATTACTTTTGCTAATGCAAGTAAGTAGATTTAGAGTTTCAATGATGTTTGGATTTGTTTGATTTAAATAATATACTAAGTTGTTAAGCCATATATGTTAATTTCATCATCAATACATTCAAATGTGGGCTTGCAACCAAAATAGGAGCCCTGGTAACTAGAAATGATGGGAGGTACTCTTTATTTTGGAACTCAACCAATTATTATCAATAAGAAAACCAAATGAAGATGGTGGGACCCCATTGTTTTGTTGGATTTGAATGAAATCATGTTATATGCGATTTTATGGCATTGTTTTCATAATACATATAACCTTTAATAAAAAACAGAAAAGATAATTTTCATGGTCATTTCATCAAAAATACTCCATGTAACAATATAAGGATACTAATTAGCTTGAGGTGCTATGAAAGTCTCATTATTAAGGATTTAAACAAATTCACATTAGGAAGAAATGCAAAGCAAGATGAATGATTACTTTTGCTGATGGAAGTAAGTAGATTTAGAGTTTCAATGATGTTTATATTTGTTTGATTTAATTAATATACTAGGTTGCTAAGCCACATATGTTAATTTCATCATCAATATATCCAAATGTGGGCTTGTAACCAAAAGAGGAGCCCTGCTAACTAGAAATGATTGGAGGTACTTTTTATTTTGGAACTCATCCAATTATTATCAATAAGAAAAGCGAATCAACATGGTGGACTCCATTGTTTGTTAGATTTGACTGAATTCATGTTATATACAATTTATGGGCATTGTTTTCATAATAAATATACCCATTAATAAAGACAGAAAAGATAGTTTCATGGTCATTGCATCAAAAATACTCCTTGTAACAATAAGAGGATGCTAATTAGCTTGAGGTGCAATGAAAGTCTCATTATTAAGGATTTAAACGAATTCACATTAGCAAGAAATGCAAAGCAAGATGAATGATTACTTTTGCTGATGGAAGTAAGTAGATTTAGAGTTTCAATGATGTTTATATTTGTTTGATTTAATTAATATACTAGGTTGTTAAGCCACATATGTTAATTTCATCATCAATATATCCAAATGTGGGCTTGTAACCAAAAGAGGAGCCCTGCTAACTAGAAATGATTGGAGGTACTCTTTATTTTGGAACTCATCCAATTATTATCAATAAGAAAAGCGAATCAACATGGTGGACTCCATTGTTTGTTGGATTTGAATGAATTCATGTTATATACAATTTATGGGCATTGTTTTCATAATAAATATAGCCATTAATAAAGACAGAAAAGATAGTTTCATGGTCATTGCATCAAAAATACTACATGTCACAATAAGAGGATGCTAATTAGCTTGAGGTGCTATGAAAGTCTCATTATTGAGGATTTAAACAAATTCACATAATCATGAAATGCAAAGCAAGATGAATGATTACTTTTGCTAATGCAAGTGAGTAGATTTAGAGTTTCAATGATGTTTGGATTTGTTTGATTTAAATAATATACTAAGTTGTTAAGCCATATATGTTAATTTCATCGTTAATACATTCAAATGTGGGCTTGCAACCAAAATAGGAGCCCTGGTAACTAGAAATGATGGGAGGTACTCTTCATTTTTGAACTCAACCAATTATTATCAATAAGAAAAAACAAATGAAGATGAGGGACCCCATTTGTTTGTTGGATTTGAATGAAATCATGTTATATATGCGATTTATGGGCATTGTTTTCATAATACATATAACCTTTAATAAAAATAGAAAAGATAATTTCATGGTCATTTCATCAAAAATACTCCATGTAACAATATAAGGATACTAATTAGCTTGAGGTGCTATGAAAGTCTCATTATTAAGGATTTAAACAAATTCACATTAGGAAGAAATGCAAAGCAAGATGAATGATTACTTTTGCTGATGGAAGTAAGTAGATTTAGAGTTTCAATGATGTTTATATTTGTTTGATTTAATTAATATACTAGGTTGCTAAGCCACATATGTTAATTTCATCATCAATATATCCAAATGTGGGCTTGTAACCAAAAAGAGGAGCCCTGCTAACTAGAAATGATTGGAGGTACTTTTTTTATTTTGGAACTCATCCAATTATTATCAATAAGAAAAGCGAATCAAAATGGTGGACTCCATTGTTTGTTAGATTTGACTGAATTCATGTTATATACAATTTATGGGCATTGTTTTCATAATAAATATACCCATTAATAAAGACAAAAAAGATAGTTTCATGGTCATTGCATCAAAAATACTCCTTGTAACAATAAGAGGATGCTAATTAGCTTGAGGTGCAATGAAAGTCTCATTATTAAGGATTTAAACGAATTCACATTAGCAAGAAATGCAAAGCAAGATGAATGATTACTTTTGCTGATGGAAGTAAGTAGATTTAGAGTTTCAATGATGTTTATATTTGTTTGATTTAATTAATATACTAGGTTGTTAAGCCACATATGTTAATTTCATCATCAATATATCCAAATGTGGGCTTGTAACCAAAAGTGGAGCACTGCTACTAGAAATGATTGGAGGTACTTTTTATTTTGGAACTCATCCAATTATTATCAATAAGAAAAGTGAATCAACATGGTGGACTCCATTGTTTGTTGAATTTGAATGAATTCATGTTATATGCAATTTATAGGCATTGTTTTCATAATAAATATAGCAATTGGAAAAAACAGAAAAGATAATTTCATGGTCATTTCATCAAAAATACTCCATGTAACAATATGAGGATACTAATTAGCTTGGGGTGCTATGAAAGTCTCATTATTAAGGATTTAAACAAATTCACATTAGCAAGAAATGCAAAGCAAGTTGAATGATTACTTTTGTTGATGGAAGTAAGTAGATTTAGAGCTTTAAAGATGTTTAGATTTGTTTGATTTAATTAATATACTAGGTTGTTAAGCCACATATGTTAATTTCATCATCAATATGTTCAAATGTGGGCTTGCAACCAAAAGAGGAGCCCTGCTAACTAGAAATGATGGGAGGTACTCTTTCTTTCAGAACTCAACCAATTATTATCAATAAGAAATCCAAATGAAGATGGTGGACCCCACTATTTGTTGGATTTCAATGAAATCTTGTTATATACGATTTATGGGCATTGTTTTCATAATAAATATAGCCATTAATAAAGACAGAAAAGATAGTTTCATGGTCATTGGATAAAAAATACTCCTTGTAACAATAAGAGGATGCTAATTAGCTTGAGGTGCAATGAAAGTCTCATTATTAAGGATTTAAACAAATTCACATTAGCAAGACATGCAAAGCAAGACGAATGATTACTTTTGCTGATGGAAGTAAGTAGATTTAGAGCTTTAATGATGTTTATATTTGTTTGATTTAATTAATATACTATGTTGTTAAGCCACATATGTTAATTTTATCATCAATATATTCAAATGTGGGCTTGCAACCAAAAGAGGAGCCCTGCTAACTAGAAATGATGGGAGGAACTCTTTCTTTCAGAACTCAACCAATTATTATCAATAAGAATACCAAATGAAGATGGTGGACCCCACTGTTTGATGGATTTGAATGAAATCTTGTTATATACGATTTATGGGCATTGTTTTCATAATAAATATAGCCATTAAGAAAAATAGAAAAGATAGTTTCATGGTTATTTCATAAAAAATACTCCATGTAACAATATGAAGATACTAATTAGCTTGAGGTGCTATGAAAGTCTCATTATTAAGGATTTAAACAAATTCACATTAGCAAGAAATGCAAAGCAAGTTGAATGATTACTTTTGTTGATGGAAGTAAGTAGATTTAGAGCTTTAATGATGTTTAGATTTGTTTAATTTAATTAATATACTAGGTTGTTAAGCCACATATGTTAATTTCATCATCAATATATTCAAATGTGGGCTTGCAACCAAAAGAGGAGCCCTGCTGACTAGAAATGATGGGAGGTACTCTTTCTTTCAGAACTCAACCAATTATTATCAATAAGAAATCCAAATGAAGATGGTGGACCCCACTATTTGTTGGATTTCAATGAAATCTTGTTATATACGATTTATGGGCATTGTTTTCATAATAAATATAGCCATTAATAAAGACAGAAAAGATAGTTTCATGGTCATTGCATCAAAAATACTCCTTGTAACGATAAGAAGATGCTAATTAGCTTGAGGTGCAATGAAAGTCTCATTATTAAAGGATTTAAACAAATTCACATTAGCAAGAAATGCAAAGCAAGACGAATGATTACTTTTGCTGATGGAAGTAAGTAGATTTAGAGCTTTAATGATGTTTAGATTTGTTTGATTTAATTAATATACTAGGTTGTTAAGCCACATATGTTAATTTCATCATCAATATATTCAAATGTGGGCTTGCAACCAAAAGAGGAGCCCTGCTAACTAGCAATTATGGGAGGTACTCTTTCTTTCGGAACTCAACCAATTATTATCAATAAGAAAAAACCAAATGAAGATGGTGGACCCCATTGTTTGTTTTGATTTGAATGAAATCTTTTTATATACGATTTATGGGCATTGTTTTCATAATAAATATAGCCATTAATAAAAATAGAAAAGATAATTTCATGGTCATTTCATCAAAAATACTCCATGTAAAAATATGAGGATGCTAATTAGCTTGAGGTCCTATGAAAGTCTCATTATTAAGGATTTAAACAAATTCACATTAGCAAGAAATGTAAAGCAAGATGAATGATTACTTTTGCTGATGGAAGTAAGTAGATTATTTAGAGTTTCAATGAAGTTTATATTTGTTTGATTTAATTAATATACTAGGTTGCTAAGCCACATATGTTAATTTCCTCATCAATATATCCAAATGTGGGCTTGTAACCAAAAGAGGAGCCCTGCTAACTAGAAATGATTGGAGGTACTCTTTATTTTGGAACTCATCCAATTATTATCAATAAGAAAAGCGAATCAACATGGTGGACTCCATTGTTTGTTGGATTTGAATGAATTCATGTTATATACAATTTATGGGCATTGTTTTCATAATAAATATAGCAATTGGAAAAAACAGAAAAGATAATTTCATGGTCATTTCATCAAAAATACTCCATGTAACAATATAAGGATACTAATTAGCTTGAGGTGCTATGAAAGTCTCATTATTAAGGATTTAAACAAATTCACATTAGGAAGAAATGCAAAGCAAGATGAATGATTACTTTTGCTGATGGAAGTAAGTAGATTTAGAGTTTCAATGATGTTTATATTTGTTTGATTTAATTAATATACTAGGTTGCTAAGCCACATATGTTAATTTCATCATCAATATATCCAAATGTGGGCTTGTAACCAAAAGAGGAGCCCTGCTAACTAGAAATGATTGGAGGTACTCTTTATTTTGGAACTCATCCAATTATTATCAATAAGAAAAGCGAATCAACATGGTGGACTCCATTGTTTGTTGGATTTGAATGAATTCATGTTATATACAATTTATGGGCATTGTTTTCATAATAAATATAGCCATTAATAAAGACAGAAAAGATAGTTTCATGGTCATTGCATCAAAAATACTCCTTGTAACAATAAGAGGATGCTAATTAGCTTGAGGTGCAATGAAAGTCTCATTATTAAGGATTTAAACAAATTCACATTAGCAAGAAATGCAAAGCAAGATGAATGATTACTTTTGCTGATGGAAGTAAGTAGATTTAGAGTTTCAATGATGTTTATATTTGTTTGATTTAATTAATATACTAGGTTGTTAAGCCACATATGTTAATTTCATCATCAATATATCCAAATGTGGGCTTGTAACCAAAAGAGGAGCCCTGCTAACTAGAAATGATTGGAGGTACTTTTTATTTTGGAACTCATCCAATTATTATCAATAAGAAAAGTGAATCAACATGGTGGACTCCATTGTTTGTTGGATTTGAATGAATTCATGTTATATACAATTTATAGGCATTGTTTTCATAATAAATATAGCAATTGGAAAAAACAGAAAAGATAATTTCATGGTCATTTCATCAAAAATACTCCATGTAACAATATGAGGATACTAATTAGCTTGGGGTGCTATGAAAGTCTCATTATTAAGGATTTAAACAAATTCACATTAGCAAGAAATGCAAAGCAAGTTGAATGATTACTTTTTGTTGATGGAAGTAAGTAGATTTAGAGCTTTTAAAGATGTTTAGATTTGTTTGATTTAATTAATATACTAGGTTGTTAAGCCACATATGTTAATTTCATCATCAATATGTTCAAATGTGGGCTTGCAACCAAAAGAGGAGCCCTGCTAACTAGAAATGATGGGAGGTACTCTTTCTTTCAGAACTCAACCAATTATTATCAATAAGAAATCCAAATGAAGATGGTGGACCCCACTGTTTGTTGGATTTCAATGAAATCTTGTTATATACGATTTATGGGCATTGTTTTCATAATAAATATAGCCATTAATAAAGACAGAAAAGATAGTTTCATGGTCATTGCATCAAAAATACTCCTTGTAACGATAAGAAGATGCTAATTAGCTTGAGGTGCAATGAAAGTCTCATTATTAAGGATTTAAACAAATTCACATTAGCAAGAAATGCAAAGCAAGACGAATGATTACTTTTGCTGATGGAAGTAAGTAGATTTAGAGCTTTAATGATGTTTAGATTTGTTTGATTTAATTAATATACTAGGTTGTTAAGCCACATATGTTAATTTCATCATCAATGTATTCAAATGTGGGCTTGCAACCAAAAGAGGAGCCCTGCTAACTAGCAATTATGGGAGGTACTCTTTCTTTCGGAACTCAACCAATTATTATCAATAAGAAAACCAAATGAAGATGGTGGACCCCATTGTTTGTTTGATTTGAATGAAATCTTTTTATATACGATTTATGGGCATTGTTTTCATAATAAATATAGCCATTAATAAAAATAGAAAAGATAATTTCATGGTCATTTCATCAAAAATACTCCATGTAAAAATATGAGGATGCTAATTAGCTTGAGGTCCTATGAAAGTCTCATTATTAAGGATTTAAACAAATTCACATTAGCAAGAAATGTAAAGCAAGATGAATGATTACTTTTGCTGATGGAAGTAAGTAGATTATTTAGAGTTTTAATGAAGTTTATATTTGTTTGATTTAATTAATATACTAGGTTGCTAAGCCACATATGTTAATTTCCTCATCAATATATCCAAATGTGGGCTTGTAAGCAAAAGAGGAGCCCTGCTAACTAGAAATGATTGGAGGTACTCTTTATTTTGGAACTCATCCAATTATTATCAATAAGAAAAGCGAATCAACATGGTGGACTCCATTGTTTGTTGGATTTCAATGAATTCATGTTATATACAATTTATAGGCATTGTTTTCATAATAAATATAGCAATTGGAAAAAACAGAAAAGATAATTTCATGGTCATTTCATCAAAAATACTCCATGTAACAATATAAGGATACTAATTAGCTTGAGGTGCTATGAAAGTCTCATTATTAAGGATTTAAACAAATTCACATTAGGAAGAAATGCAAAGCAAGATGAATGATTACTTTTGCTGATGGAAGTAAGTAGATTTAGAGTTTCAATGATGTTTATATTTGTTTGATTTAATTAATATACTAGGTTGCTAAGCCACATATGTTAATTTCATCATCAATATATCCAAATGTGGGCTTGTAACCAAAAGAGGAGCCCTGCTAACTAGAAATGATTGGAGGTACTTTTTATTTTGGAACTCATCCAATTATTATCAATAAGAAAAGCGAATCAACATGGTGGACTCCATTGTTTGTTAGATTTGACTGAATTCATGTTATATACAATTTATGGGCATTGTTTTCATAATAAATATACCCATTAATAAAGACAGAAAAGATAGTTTCATGGTCATTGCATCAAAAATACTCCTTGTAACAATAAGAGGATGCTAATTAGCTTGAGGTGCAATGAAAGTCTCATTATTAAGGATTTAAACGAATTCACATTAGCAAGAAATGCAAAGCAAGATGAATGATTACTTTTGCTGATGGAAGTAAGTAGATTTAGAGTTTCAATGATGTTTATATTTGTTTGATTTAATTAATATACTAGGTTGTTAAGCCACATATGTTAATTTCATCATCAATATATCCAAATGTGGGCTTGTAACCAAAAGAGGAGCCCTGCTACTAGAAATGATTGGAGGTACTTTTTATTTTGGAACTCATCCAATTATTATCAATAAGAAAAGTGAATCAACATGGTGGACTCCATTGTTTGTTGGATTTGAATGAATTCATGTTATATACAATTTATAGGCATTGTTTTCATAATAAATATAGCAATTGGAAAAAACAGAAAAGATAATTTCATGGTCATTTCATCAAAAATACTCCATGTAACAATATGAGGATACTAATTAGCTTGGGGTGCTATGAAAGTCTCATTATTAAGGATTTAAACAAATTCACATTAGCAAGAAATGCAAAGCAAGTTGAATGATTACTTTTGTTGATGGAAGTAAGTAGATTTAGAGCTTTAAAGATGTTTAGATTTGTTTGATTTAATTAATATACTAGGTTGTTAAGCCACATATGTTAATTTCATCATCAATATGTTCAAATGTGGGCTTGCAACCAAAAGAGGAGCCATGCTAACTAGAAATGATGGGAGGTACTCTTTCTTTCGGAACTCAACCACTTATTATCAATAAGAAATCCAAATGAAGATGGTGGACCCCACTATTTTTGTTGGATTTCAATGAAATCTTGTTATATACGATTTATGGGCATTGTTTTCATAATAAATATAGCCATTAATAAAGACAGAAAAGATAGTTTCATGGTCATTGGATAAAAAATACTCCTTGTAACAATAAGAGGATGCTAATTAGCTTGAGGTGCAATGAAAGTCTCATTATTAAGGATTTAAACAAATTCACATTAGCAAGACATGCAAAGCAAGACGAATGATTACTTTTGCTGATGGAAGTAAGTAGATTTAGAGCTTTAATGATGTTTATATTTGTTTGATTTAATTAATATACTAGGTTGTTAAGCCACATATGTTAATTTCATCATCAATATATTCAAATGTGGGCTTGCAACCAAAAGAGGAGCCCTACTAACTAGCAATTATGGGAGGTACTCTTTCTTTCGGAACTCAACCAATTATTATCAATAAGAAAACCAAATGAAGATGGTGGACCCCATTGTTTGTTGGATTTGAATGAAATCTTTTTATATACGATTTATGGGCATTGTTTTCATAATAAATATAGCAATTAATAAAAATAGAAAAGATAATTTCATGGTCATTTCATCAAAAATACTCCATGTAAAAATATGAGGATGCTAATTAGCTTGAGGTCCTATGAAAGTCTCATTATTAAGGATTTAAACAAATTCACATTAGCAAGAAATGTAAAGCAAGATGAATGATTACTTTTGCTGATGGAAGTAAGTAGATTATTTAGAGTTTCAATGAAGTTTATATTTGTTTGATTTAATTAATATACTAGGTTGCTAAGCCACATATGTTAATTTCCTCATCAATATATCCAAATGTGGGCTTGTAACCAAAAGAGGAGCCCAGCTAACTAGAAATGATTGGAGGTACTCTTCATTTTGGAACTCATCCAATTATTATCAATAAGAAAAGCGAATCAACATGGTGGACTCCATTGTTTGTTGGATTTGAATGAATTCATGTTATATACAATTTATGGGCATTGTTTTCATAATAAATATAGCCATTAATAAAGACAGAAAAGATAGTTTCATGGTCATTGCATCCAAAATACTACATGTCACAATAAGAGGATGCTAATTAGCTTGAGGTGCTATGAAAGTCTCATTATTAAGGATTTAAACAAATTCACATTATCATGAAATGCAAAGCAAGATGAATGATTATTTTTGCTAATGCAAGTGAGTAGATTTAGAGTTTCAATGATGTTTGGATTTGTTTGATTTAAATAATATACTAAGTTGTCAAGCCATATATGTTAATTTCATCATTAATACATTCAAATGTGGGCTTGCAACCAAAATAGGAGCCCTGGTAACTAGAAATGATGGGAGGTACTCTTCATTTTTGAACTCAACCAATTATTATCAATAAGAAAACCAAATGAAGATGAGGGACCCCATTGTTTGTTGGATTTGAATGAAATCATGTTATATGCGATTTATGGGCATTGTTTTCATAATACATATAACCTTTAATAAAAACAGAAAAGATAATTTCATGGTCATTTCATCAAAAATACTCCATGTAACAATATAAGGATACTAATTAGCTTGAGGTGCTATGAAAGTCTCATTATTAAGGATTTAAACAAATTCACATTAGGAAGAAATGCAAAGCAAGATGAATGATTACTTTTGCTGATGGAAGTAAGTAGATTTAGAGTTTCAATGATGTTTATATTTGTTTGAATTAATTAATATACTAGGTTGCTAAGCCACATATGTTAATTTCATCATCAATATATCCAAATGTGGGCTTGTAACCAAAAGAGGAGCCCTGCTAACTAGAAATGATTGGAGGTACTTTTTATTTTGGAACTCATCCAATTATTATCAATAAGAAAAGCGAATCAACATGGTGGACTCCATTGTTTGTTGGATTTGAATGAATTCATGTTATATACAATTTATAGGCATTGTTTTCATAATAAATATAGCAATTGGAAAAAACAGAAAAGATAATTTCATGGTCATTTCATCAAAAATACTCCATGTAAAAATATGAGGATGCTAATTAGCTTGAGGTCCTATGAAAGTCTCATTATTAAGGATTTAAACAAATTCACATTAGCAAGAAATGTAAAGCAAGATGAATGATTACTTTTGCTGATGGAAGTAAGTAGATTATTTAGAGTTTCAATGAAGTTTATATTTGTTTGATTTAATTAATATACTAGGTTGCTAAGCCACATATGTTAATTTCCTCATCAATATATCCAAATGTGGGCTTGTAACCAAAAGAGGAGCCCTGCTAACTAGAAATGATTGGAGATACTCTTTATTTTGGAACTCATCCAATTATTATCAATAAGAAAAGCGAATCAACATGGTGGACTCCCTTGTTTGTTGGATTTGAATGAATTCAAGTTATATACAATTTATGGGCATTGTTTTCATAAAGACTTTCATTGCATCAAAAATACACCTTGTAACAATAAGAGGATGCTAATTAGCTTGAGGTGCAATGAAAGTCTCATTATTAAGTATTTAAACAAATTCACATTAGCAAGACATGCAAAGCAAGACGAATGATTACTTTTGCTGATGGAAGTAAGTAGATTTAGAGCTTTAATGATGTTTATATTTGTTTGATTTAATTAATATACTAGGTTGTTAAGCCACATATGTTAATTTTATCATCAATATATTCAAATGTGGGCTTGCAACCAAAAGAGGAGCCCTGCTAACTAGAAATGATGGGAGGAACTCTTTCTTTCAGAACTCAACCTATTAATATCAATAAGAATACCAAATGAAGATGGTGGACCCCACTGTTTGTTGGATTTGAATGAAATCTTGTTATATACGATTTATGGGCATTGTTTTCATAATAAATATGGCCATTAAGAAAAATAGAAAAGATAATTTCATGGTCATTTCATAAAAAATACTCCATGTAACAATATGAGGATACTAATTAGCTTGAGGTGCTATGAAAGTCTCATTATTAAGGATTTAAACAAATTCACATTAGCAAGAAATGCAAAGCAAGTTGAATGATTACTTTTGTTGATGGAAGTAAGTAGATTTAGAGCTTTAATGATGTTTAGATTTGTTTAATTTAATTAATATACTAGGTTGTTAAGCCACATATGTTAATTTCATCATCAATATATTCAAATGTGGGCTTGCAACCAAAAGAGGAGCCCTGCTAACTAGAAATGATGGGAGGTACTCTTTCTTTCGGAACTCAACCAATTATTATCAATAAGAAATCCAAATGAAGATGGTGGACCCCACACTGTTTGTTGGATTTCAATGAAATCTTGTTATATACGATTTATGGGCATTGTTTTCATAATAAATATAGCCATTAATAAAGACAGAAAAGATAGTTTCATGGTCATTGCATCAAAAATACTCCTTGTAACAATAAGAAGATGCTAATTAGCTTGAGGTGCAATGAAAGTCTCATTATTAAGGATTTAAACAAATTCACATTAGCAAGAAATGCAAAGCAAGACGAATGATTACTTTTGCTGATGGAAGTAAGTAGATTTAGAGCTTTAATGATGTTTAGATTTGTTTGATTTAATTAATATACTAGGTTGTTAAGCCACATATGTTAATTTCATCATCAATATATTCAAATGTGGGCTTGCAACCAAAAGAGGAGCCCTGCTAACTAGCAATTATGGGAGGTACTCTTTCTTTCGGAACTCAACCAATTATTATCAATAAGAAAACCAAATGAAGATGGTGGACCCCATTGTTTGTTGGATTTGAATGAAATCTTTTTATATACGATTTATGGGCATTGTTTTCATAATAAATATAGCCACTAATAAAAATAGAAAAGATAATTTCATGGTCATTTCATCAAAAATACTCCATGTAAAAATATGAGGATGCTAATTAGCTTGAGGTCCTATGAAAGTCTCATTATTAAGGATTTAAACAAATTCACATTAGCAAGAAATGTAAAGCAAGATGAATGATTACTTTTGCTGATGGAAGTAAGTAGATTATTTAGAGTTTCAATGAAGTTTATATTTGTTTGATTTAATTAATATACTAGGTTGCTAAGCCACATATGTTAATTTCCTCATCAATATATCCAAATGTGGGCTTGTAACCAAAAGAGGAGCCCTGCTAACTAGAAATGATTGGAGGTACTCTTTATTTTGGAACTCATCCAATTATTATCAATAAGAAAAGCGAATCAACATGGTGGACTCCATTGTTTGTTGGATTTGAATGAATTCATGTTATATACAATTTATGGGCATTGTTTTCATAATAAATATAGCCATTAATAAAGACAGAAAAGATAGTTTCATGGTCATTGCATCAAAAATACTACATGTCACAATAAGAGGATGCTAATTAGCTTGAGGTGCTATGAAAGTCTCATTATTAAGGATTTAAACAAATTCACATTATCATGAAATGCAAAGCAAGATGAATGATTACTTTTGCTAATGCAAGTGAGTAGATTTAGAGTTTCAATGATGTTTGGATTTGTTTGATTTAAATAATATACTAAGTTGTTAAGCCATATATGTTAATTTCATCATCAATACATTCAAATGTGGGCTTGCAACCAAAATAGGAGCCCTGGTAACTAGAAATGATGGGAGGTACTCTTCATTTTTGAACTCAACCAATTATTATCAATAAGAAAACCAAATGAAGATGGTAGACCCATTGTTTGTTGGATTTGAATGAAATCTTGTTATATACGATTTATGGGCATTGTTTTCATAATAAATATAGCCATTAATAAAAACAGAAATCATAATTTCATGGTCATTTCATCAAAAATACTCCATGTAACAATATGAGGATACTAATTAGCTTGAGGTGCTATGAAAGTCTCATTATTAAGGATTTCAACAAATACACATTAGCAAGAAATGCAAAGCAAGATGAATGATTACTTTTGCTATTGGAAGTAAGTAGATTTAGAGTTTCAAAGATGTTTAGATTTGTTTGATTTAATTAATATGCTAGGTTGTTAAGTCACATATGTTAATTTCATCATCAATATATTCAAATGTGGGCTTGCAACCAAAAGAGGAGCCCTGCTACGTAGAAATGATGGGAGGTACTCTTTCTTTCGGAACTCAACCAATTATTATCAATAAGAAAACCAAATGAAGATGGTGGACCCCATTGTTTTTTGGATTTGAATGAAATTTTTTTTATACGATTTATGGGCATTGTTTTCATAATAAATATAGCCATTAATAAAAATAGAAAAGATAATTTCATGGTCATTTCATCAAAAATACTCCATGTAAAAATATGAGGATGCTAATTAGCTTGAGGTCCTATCAAAGTCTCATTATTAAGGATTTAAACAAATTCACATTAGCAAGAAATGTAAAGCAAGATGAATGATTACTTTTGCTGATGGAAGTAAGTAGATTTAGAGTTTAAATGAAGTTTATATTTGTTTGATTTAATTAATATACTAGGTTGCTAAGCCACATATGTTAATTTCCTCATCAATATATCCAAATGTGGGCTTGTAACCAAAAGAGGAGCCCTGCTAACTAGAAATGATTGGAGGTACTCTTTATTTTGGAACTCATCCAATTATTATCAATAAGAAAAGCAAATCAACATGGTGGACTCCATTGTTTGTTGGATTTGAATGAATTCATGTTATATACAATTTATGGGCATTGTTTTCATAATAAATATAGCCATCAATAAAGACAGAAAAGATAGTTTCATGGTCATTGCATCAAAAATACTACATGTCACAATAAGAGGATGCTAATTAGCTTGAGGTGCTATGAAAGTCTCATTATTAAGGATTTAAACAAATTCACATTATCATGAAATGCAAAGCAAGATGAATGATTACTTTTGCTAATGCAAGTGAGTAGATTTAGAGTTTCAATGATGTTTGGATTTGTTTGATTTAAATAATATACTAAGTTGTTAAGCCATATATGTTAATTTCATCATCAATACATTCAAATGTGGGCTTGCAACCAAAATAGGAGCCCTGGTAACTAGAAATGATGGGAGGTACTCTTCATTTTTGAACTCAACCAATTATTATCAATAAGAAAACCAAATGAAGATGAGGGACCCCATTGTTTGTTGGATTTGAATGAAATCATGTTATATGCGATTTATGGGCATTGTTTTCATAATACATATAACCTTTAATAAAAACAGAAAAGATAATTTCATGGTCATTTCATCAAAAATACTCCATGTAACAATATAAGGATACTAATTAGCTTGAGGTGCTATGAAAGTCTCATTATTAAGGATTTAAACAAATTCACATTAGCAAGAAATGCAAAGCAAGATGAATGATTACTTTTGCTGATGGAAGTAAGTAGATTTAGAGTTTCAATGATGTTTCTATTTGTTTTGAATTTAATTAATATACTAGGTTGCTAAGCCACATATATGTTAATTTCATCATCAATATATCCAAATGTGGGCTTGTAACCAAAAGAGGAGCCCTGCTAACTAGAAATGATTGGAGGTACTTTTTATTTTGGAAACTCATCCAATTATTATCAATAAGAAAAGCGAATCAACATGGTGGACTCCATTGTTTGTTAGATTTGACTGAATTTATGTTATATACAATTTATGGGCATTGTTTTCATAATAAATATACCCATTAATAAAGACAGAAAAGATAGTTTCATGGTCATTGCATCAAAAATACTCCTTGTAACAATAAGAGGATGCTAATTAGTTTGAGGTGCAATGAAAGTCTCATTATTAAGGATTTAAACGAATTCACATTAGCAAGAAATGCAAAGCAAGATGAATGATGATTACTTTTGCTGATGGAAGTAAAGTAGATTTAGAGTTTCAATGATGTTTATATTTGTTTGATTTAATTAATATAATATACTAGGTTGTTAAGCCACATATGTTAATTTCATCATCAATATATCCAAATGTGGGCTTGTAACCAAAAGAGGGGCCCTGCTAACTAGAAATGATTGGAGGTACTTTTTATTTTGGAACTCATCCAATTATTATCAATAAGAAAAGCGAATCAACATGGTGGACTCCATTGTTTGTTGGATTTGAATGAATTCATGTTATATACAATTTATAGGCATTGTTTTCATAATAAATATAGCAATTGGAAAAAACAGAAAAGATAATTTCATGGTCATTTCATCAAAAATACTCCATGTAACAATATGAGGATACTAATTAGCTTGGGGTGCTATGAAAGTCTCATTATTAAGGATTTAAACAAATTCACATTAGCAAGAAATGCAAAGCAAGTTGAATGATTACTTTTGTTGATGGAAGTAAGTAGATTTAGAGCTTTAAAGATGTTTAGATTTGTTTGATTTAATTAATATACTAGGTTGTTAAGCCACATATGTTAATTTCATCATCAATATATTCAAATGTGGGCTTGCAACCAAAAGAGGAGCCCTGCTAACTAGAAATGATGGGAGGTACTCTTTCTTTCGGAACTCAACCAATTATTATCAATAAGAAAACCAAATGAAGATGGTGGACCCCATTGTTTTTTGGATTTGAATGAAATTTTTTTTATACGATTTATGGGCATTGTTTTCATAATAAATATAGCCATTAATAAAAATAGAAAAGATAATTTCATGGTCATTTCATCAAAAATACTCCATGTAAAAATATGAGGATGCTAAATTAGCTTGAGGTGCTATCTATCAAAGTCTCATTATTAAGGATTTAAACAAATTCACATTAGCAAGAAATGTAAAGCAAGATGAATGATTACTTTTGCTTATGGAATTAAGTAGATTTAGAGTTTCAATGAAGTTTATATTTGTTTGATTTAATTAATATACTAGGTTGCTAAGCCACATATGTTAATTTCCTCATCAATATATCCAAATGTGGGCTTGTAACCAAAAGAGGATCCCTGTGAACTAGAAATGATTGGAGGTACTCTTTATTTTGGAACTCATCCAATTATTATCAATAAGAAAAGCGAATCAACATGGTGGACTCCATTGTTTGTTGGATTTGAATGAATTCATGTTATATACAATTTATGGGCATTGTTTTCATAATAAATATAGCCATCAATAAAGACAGAAAAGATAGTTTCATGGTCATTGCATCAAAAATACTACATGTCACAATAAGAGGATGCTAATTAGCTTGAGGTGCTATGAAAGTCTCATTATTAAGGATTTAAACAAATTCACATTATCATGAAATGCAAAGCAAGATGAATGATTACTTTTGCTAATGCAAGTGAGTAGATTTAGAGTTTCAATGATGTTTGGATTTGTTTGATTTAAATAATATACTAAGTTGTTAAGCCATATATGTTAATTTCATCATCAATACATTCAAATGTGGGCTTGCAACCAAAATAGGCTAATTAGCTTGAGGTGCTAAGAAAGTCTCATTATTAAAGATTTAAACAAATTCACATTAGCAAGAAATGCAAAGCAAGATGAATGATTACTTTTGCTGATGGAAGTAAGTAGATTTAGAGTTTCAATGATGTTTATATTTGTTTGATTTAATTAATATACTAGGTTGCTAAGCCTCATATGTTAATTTCGTCATCAATATATCCAAATGTGGGCTTGTAACCAAAAGAGGAGCCTTGCTAACTAGAAATGATTGGAGGTACTCTTTATTATGGAACTCATCCAATTATTATCAATAAGAAAAGCGAATCAACATGGTGGACTCCATTGTTTGTTGGATTTGAATGAATTCATGTTATATACAATTTATGGGCATTGTTTTCATAATAAATATAGCCATTAATAAAGACAGAAAAGATAGTTTCATGGTCATTGCATCAAAAATACTCCTTGTAACAATAAGAGGACGCTAATTAGCTTGAGGTGCTATGAAAGTGTCATTATTAAGGATTTAAACAAATTCACACTATCATGAAATGCAAAGCAAGATCAATGATTACTTTTGCTAATGGAAGAAAGTAGATTTAGAGTTTCAATGATGTTTGGGTTTTTTGATTTAATTTATATACTAGGTTGTCAAGCCATATATGTTAATTTCATCATCAATACATTCAAATGTGGGCTTGTAACCAAAATAGGAGCCCTGGTAACTAGAAATGATTGGAGGTACTCTTTATTTTGGAACTCATCTAATTATTATCAATAAGAAAACCAAATGAAGATGGTGGACCCATTGTTTGTTGGATTTGAATGAATTCATGTTATATACGATTTATGGGCATTGTTTTCATAATAAATATAGCCATTAATAAAAACAGAAATCATAATTTCATGGTCATTTCATCAAAAATACTCCATGTAACAATATGAGGATACTAATTAGCTTGAGGTGCTATGAAAGTCTCATTATTAAGGATTTAAACAAATACACATTAGCAAGAAATGCAAAGCAAGATGAATGATTACTTTTGCTTATGGAAGTAAGTAGATTTGGAGTTTCAATGATGTTTGGATTTGTTTGATTTACTTAATATACTAGGTTGTCAAGCCATATATGTTAATTTCATCATCAATACATTCAAATGTGGGCTTGCAACCAAAATAGGAGCCCTGGTAACTAGAAATGACGGAAGGTACTCTTTATTTTGGAACTCAAACAATTATTATCAATAAGAAAACCAAATGAAGATGGTGGACCCATTGTTTGTTGGATTTGAAAGAAATCTTGTTATATACGATTTATGGGCATTGTTTTCATAATAAATATAGCCTTTAATAAAAACAGAAAAGATAATTTCATGGTCATTTCATCAAAAATACTCCATGTAACAATATGAAGATGCTAATTAGCTTGAGGTGCTGTGAAAGTCTCATTATTAAGGATTTAAACAAATTCACATTAGCAAGAAATGCAAAGCAAGATGAATGATTACTTTTGCTAATGGAAGTAAGTAGATTTATTGTTTCAATGATGTTTAGATTTGTTTGATTTAATTAATATACTAGGTTGCTAAGCCCTAATAACTAGAAATGATTGTAGGTACTCTTTATTTTGGAACTCATCCAATTATTATCAATAAGAAAAGCAAATCAACATGGTGGACTCCATTGTTTGTTGGATTGGAATGAATTCATGTTATATACAATTTATGGGCATTGTTTTCATAATAAATATAGCCATTAATAAAGACAGAAAAGATAGTTTCATGGTCATTGCATCAAAAATACTCCTTGTAACAAGAAGAGGATGCTAATTAGCTTGAGGTGCTATTAAAGTCTCATTATTAAGGATTTAAAAAAATTCACATTAGCAAGAAATGCAAAGCAAGATGAATGATTACTTTTGCTGTTGGAAGTAAGTAGATTTAGAGTTTCAATGATGTTTATATTTGTTTTTTGATTTAATTAATATACTAGGTTGCTAAGCCACATATGTTTAATTTCATCATCAATATATCCAAATGTGTGCTTGTAGCCAAAAGAGGAGCCCTGCTAACTAGAAATGATTGGAGGTACTTTTTATTTTGGAACTCATCCAATTATTATCAATAAGAAAAGCGAATCAAAATGGCGGACTCCATTGTTTTTTGGATTTGAATGAATTCATGTAATACACAATTTATGGGCATTGTTTTCATAATAAATATACCCATTAATAAAGACAGAAAAGATATTTTCATGGTCATTGCATAAAAAATACTCCTTGTAACAAGAAGAGGATGTTAATTAGCTTGAGGTGCTATGAAAGTCTCATTATTAAGGATTTAAAAAAATTCACATTAGCAAGAAATGCAAAGCAAGATGAATGATTACTTTTGCTGATGGAAGTAAGTAGATTTAGAGTTTCAATGATGTTTATATTTGTTTGATTTAATTAATATACTAGGTTGCTAAGCCACATATGTTAATTTCATCATCAATATATCCAAATGTGTGCTTGTAACCAAAAGAGGAGCCCTGCTAACTAAGAAATGATTGGAGGTACTTTTTATTTTGGAACTCATCCAATTATTATCAATAAGAAAAGCGAATCAACATGGCGGACTCCATTGTTTGTTGGATTTGAATGAATTCATGTTATATACAATTTATGGGCATTGTTTTCATAATAAATATAGCCATTAATAAAGACAGAAAAGATAGTTTCATGGTCATTGCATCAAAAATACTCCTTGTAACAAGAAGAGGATGCTAATTAGCTTGAGGTGCTATTAAAGTCTCATTATTAAGGATTTAAAAAAATTCACATTAGCAAGAAATGCAAAGCAAGATGAATGATTACTTTTGCTGTTGGAAGTAAGTAGATTTAGAGTTTCAATGATGTTTATATTTGTTTGATTTAATTAATATACTAGGTTGCTAAGCCACATATGTTAATTTCATCATCAATATATCCAAATGTGTGCTTGTAGCCAAAAGAGGAGCCCTGCTAACTAGAAATGATTGGAGGTACTTTTTATTTTGGAACTCATCCAATTTTTATCAATAAGAAAAGCGAATCAAAATGGCGGACTCCATTGTTTGTTGGATTTGAATGAATTCATGTAATACACAATTTATGGGCATTGTTTTCATAATAAATATACCCATTAATAAAGACAGAAAAGATATTTTCATGGTCATTGCATCAAAAATACTCCTTGTAACAAGAAGAGGATGTTAATTAGCTTGAGGTGCTATGAAAGTCTCATTATTAAGGATTTAAAAAAATTCACATTAGCAAGAAATGCAAAGCAAGATGAATGATTACTTTTGCTGATGGAAGTAAGTAGATTTAGAGTTTCAATGATGTTTATATTTGTTTGATTTAATTAATATACTAGGTTGCTAAGCCACATATGTTAATTTCATCATCAATATATCCAAATGTGTGCTTGTAACCAAAAGAAGAGCCCTGCTAACTAGAAATGATTGGAGGTACATTTTATTTTGGAACTCATCCAATTATTATCAATAAGAAAAGCAAATCAACATGGCGGACTCCATTGTTTGTTGGATTTGAATGAATTCATGTCATATACAATTTATGGGCATTGTTTTCATAATAAATATACCCATTAATAAAGACAGAAAAGATAGTTTCATGGTCATTGCATCAAAAATACTCCTTGTAACAATAAGAGGATGCTAATTATCTTGAGGTGCAATGAAAGTCTCATTATTAAGGATTTAAACAAATTCACAATAGCAAGAAATGCAAAGCAAGATGAATGATTACTTTTGCTAATGGGAGTAAGTAGATTTATTGTATCAATGATGTTTAGATTTGTTTGATTTAATTAATATATTAGGTTGTTAAGCCACATATGTTAATTTCATCATCAATATATCCAAATGTGGGCTTGTAACCAAAAGAGGTGCCCTAATAACTAGAAATGATTGTAGGTACTCTTTATTTTGGAACTCATCCAATTATTATCATTAAGAAAAGCAAATCAACATGGTGGACTCCATTGTTTGTTGGATTTGAATGAATTCATGTTATATACAATTTATGGGCATTGTTTTCATAATAAATATAGCCATTAATAAAGACAGAAAAGATAGTTTCATGGTCATTGCATCAAAAATACTCCTTGTAACAATAAGAGGATGCTAATTAGCTTGAGGTGCTATTAAAGTCTCATTATTAAGGATTTAAAAAAATTCACATTAGCAAGAAATGCAAAGAAAGATGAATGATTACTTTTGCTGATTGGAAGTAAGTAGATTTAGAGTTTCAATGATGTTTATATTTGTTTGATTTAATTAATATATACTAGGTTGCTAAGCCACATATGTTAATTTCATCATCAATATATCCAAATGTGTGGCTTGTAGCCAAAAGAGGAGCCCTGCTAACTAGAAATGATTGGAGGTACTCTCTTTATTTTGGAACTCATCCAATTTTTATCAATAAGAAAAGCGAAATCAAAATGGCAAGACTCCATTGTTTGTTGGATTTGAATGAAATTCATGTTATATACAATTTATGGGCATTGTTTTCATAATAAATATAGCCATTAATAAAGACAGAAAAAGATAATTTCATGGTCATTGCATCAAAAAATACTCCTTGTAACAATAAGAGGATGCTAATTAGATTGAGGTGCTATGAAAGTCTCATTATTAAGGATTTAAAAAAAAATTCACATTAGCAAGAAATGCAAAGCAAGATGAATGATTACTTTTGCTGATGGAAGTAAGTAGATTTAGAGTTTCAATGATGTTTATTATTTGTTTTGATTTAAATTAATATACTAGGTTGTTAAGCCACATATGTTAATTTCATCATCAATATATCCAAATGTGGGCTTGTAACCAAAAGAGGAGCCCTGCTAACTAGAAATGATTGGAGGTACTTTTTATTTTGGAACTCATCCAATTATTATCAATAAGAAAAGCGAATCAACATGGTGGACTCCATTGTGTTTGTTGGATTTGAATGAATGAATTCATGTTATATACGATTTTATGGGCATTGTTTTCATAATAAATATACCCATTAATAAAGACAGAAAAGATAGTTTCATGGTCATTTGCATCAAAAATACTCCTTGTAACAATAAGAGGATGCTAATTAGCTTGAGGTGCTATGAAAGTCTCATTATTAAGGATTTAAAAAAAAATTCACATTAGCAAGAAATGCAAAGCAAGATGAATGATTACTTTTGCTGATGGAAGTAAGTAGATTTAGAGTTTCAATGATGTTTATATTTGTTTGATTTAATTAATATACTAGGTTGTTAAGCCACATATGTTAATTTCATCATCAATATATCCAAATGTGGGCTTGTAACCAAAAGAGGAGCCCTGCTAACTAGAAATGATTGGAGGTACTCTTTTATTTTGGAACTCATCCAATTATTATTATCAATAAGAAAAGCGAAATCAACCATGGCGGACTCCATTGTTTTGTTGGATTTGAATGAAATTCATGTCATATATACAATTTATGGGCATTGTTTTCATAATAAATATAGCCATTAATAAAGACAGAAAAGATAGTTTCATGGTCATTGCATCAAAAAATACTCCTTGTAACAATAAGAGAGGATGCTAATTAGCTTGAGGTGCTATGAAAGTCTCATTATTAAGGATTTAAAACAAATTCACATTATCATGAAAATGCAAAGCAAGATGAATGATTACTTTTGCTAATGGAAGAAAGTAGATTTAGAGTTTCAATGAATGTTTGGATTTTGTTTGATTTAATTAATATACTAGGTTGTTAAGCCACATATGTGTTAATTTCATCATCAATACTATTCAAATGTGGGCTTGCAACCAAAAGAGGGAGCCCTGCTAACTAGAAATGATGGGAGGTACTCTTTATTTTTGAACTCAAATTATTATTATCAATAAGAAAAACCAAAATGAAAGATGGTGGACCCCATTGTTTGTTGGATTTGAATGAAATCTTGTTATATACGATTTTATGGGCATTGTTTTCATAATAAATATAGCCATTAATAAAAAACAGAAAAGATAATTTCTTTGGTCATTTCATCAAAAAATACTCCTTGTAACAATATTGAGGATGCTAATTAGCTTGAGGTGCTATGAAAGTCTCATTATTAAGGATTTAAACAAATTCACATTAGCAAGAAATGCAAAGCAAGATGAATGATTACTTTTGCTGATGGAAGTAAGTAGATTTAGAGTTTCAATGATGTTTATATTTGTTTGATTTAATTAATTATATAGGTTGTTAAGCCACATATGTTAATTTCATCATCATCAATATATTCCAAATGTGGGCTTGTAACCAAAAGAGGAGCCCTGCTAACTAGAAATGATTGGAGGTACTCTTTATTTTGGAACTCATCCAATTATTATCAATAAGAAAAGCAAATCAAAGATGGTGGACTCCATTGTTTGTTGGATTTGAATGAATGAAATTCATGTTATATACAATTTATGGGCATTGTTTTTTCATAAATAAATATAGCCATTAATAAAGACAGAAAAGATAATTTCATGGTCATTGCATCAAAAAATACTCCTTGTAACAATAAGAGGATGCTAATTAGCTTGAGGTGCTATGAAAGTCTCATTATTTAAGGATTTAAACAAATTCACATTAGCATGAAATGCAAAGCAAGATGAATGATTTTCTTTTGCTAATGGAAGAAAGTAGATTTAGAGTTTCAATGATGTTTAGATTTGTTTGATTTAATTTAATATACTAGGTTGTTAAGCCATATATGTTAATTTCATCATCAATACATTCAAATGTGGGCTTGCAACCAAAAATAGGAGCCCTGGTAACTAGAAATGATGGAGGTACTCTTTATTTTGGAACTCATCCAATTATTATCAATAAGAAAACCAAATGAAGATGGTGGACCCATTGTTTGTTGGATTTGAATGAATTCATGTTATATACGATTTATGGGCATTGTTTTCGTAATAAATATAGCCATTAATAAAAACAGAAAAGATAATTTCATGGTCATTTCATCAAAAATACTCCATTGTAACAATATGAGAGGATACTAATTAGCTTGAGGTGCTATGAAAGTCTCATTATTAAGGATTTAAACAAATTCACATTAGCATGAAATGCAAAGCAAGATGAATGATTACTTTTGCTTATGGAAGTAAGTAGATTTAGAGTTTCAATGATGTTTGGATTTGTTTTGATTTATTTAATTAATATACTAGGTTGTCAAGACCATATATGTTAATTTCATCATCAATACATTCAAATGTGGGCTTGCAACCAAAAATAGGAGCCCTGGTAACTAGAAATGACGGGAGGTACTCTTTATTTTGGAACTCAAACCAATTATTATCAATAAGCAAAACAAATGATGAAGATGGTGGACCCATTGTTTGTTGGATTTGAATGAAAAATCTTGTTATATACGATTTATGGGCATTGTTTTCATAATAAATAATAGCCATTAATAAAAACAAAAAAAGATAATTTCATGGTCATTTCCATTCAAAAAAATAGTCCATGTAACAATATGAAGATGCTAATTAGCTTGAGGTGCTATGAAAGTCTCATTATTATGGATTTTTAAACAAAATTCACATTAGCAAGATTCAATTTGCAAAGCAAGATGAATGATTACTTTTGCTGATGGAAGTAAGTAGATTTAGAGCTTCAAAATGATGTTTAGATTTTGTTTGATTTAATTAATATACTAGGTTGTAAGCCACATATGTGTTA